>LPNX010100561.1:595-49014 GCA_001517045.1 Pseudotsuga menziesii | reverse complement strand
TTTAGAGATCAAGCCTATCATTTGGGAGTCTCCTCCGCAAGCATGAGTGTGCAAAGGAAACACCCAAATCCTCAAAGAAGAAGTGGACAACATGCTCTCGTTTCCATAAGGAAGGACATTCCTTCAAGAATTCTTTCATCCATCTTTAAAAAATTGAAGAAATTGCTAGGAAAACAACTAGCAACAATGACCTCTTTAAGGACAAGGCTGGTTTGTCAAACTTGCAAATTTAGTTGTTCACTCTGCCATGTGGTCTTCAAATTCTTCACAGGAATGGACTGAAGATTCTGGGACTACAAGAGATGTGATGAAGCCAATTAATTACTGAAGTAGAATTAGACAAGAAAAATGATAACATTCCAAATGGTTTGACCCAACATTGCATAGGTATGGATAGCACCTGCTAAAGAAAATCAGATCCATACTGCAAACTTCTCATCTGAATGTCATTAGTTACTCTAGTTCTTCTGATCACCTCAGCAACCAAATATTAACTATAATAGGGGTAGGGAATCCCACAATGTGGATAGGAATATCTGGAAAACAAGCTCAATGCCCAATTGTAAAGTTCACTGAATATTAAAAATGGAAAAGTTAGGTGGCAGCTCTTCAACAATATGGTTTTTGTCTTAATGGACAAACAGAGGTAAATATTGCAGTGTATCAACAAACTATATTCACTAATTTAGGACAACAAATGCAATGTATAACCAACCCTGTTAGATGGAAGCTGCAAAAGAATCATTTCTTGTAAACATCAAAGTAGAAAAATAAGATCTTAAATTGAGTCATCCAAAGTTCAAACACTGCATTCAGTAATTCTGTGTAGGAACTGAACTTCCAAAGGCTCCTTTCTAATATTAAACAAAGTGTGATTACTTGTCAATAGAGCTAGTCAACAGAGATGCTTGTAAAACCAATTTAACAATGGCAGGACTGAAGAAAAAATTAAAGCAAGAACGTGCATATGCTTAACTGAGTTCTAAGAGATGTGAAAAAAAATCCCTTTGCATATAATGTTGTAATACAAAAATAAGTCCTTGGGACAAACAAGTCCAAGGCTTAAATAACAGGGAATAAACCTTGGCACATGAATATAGTAATTAACCATTCTTTTGAATGGTACAAAAGTAGCCCTCATGGAGATATTGCTATTTTGTCATACACTTTAATTTTAGGCATGTTTCAGACCAAACCTTTCTAAGTAAATGTAAAAGTTCCTAGCCACTCATTAGTTGAACAAATTAAGATCAGACACCAAGTTTACTGTTGTTGGTAATAATGACCTAATTTGTTTTGCTTGATGTCAAATTACTATATGGTTCATCAATTTATTACTGGAAACTGTGTTATTTACATTCAATTACATGCAAGAAAAGAAAAGCAAGTGCATAAGGAATGTCAACAAATCAATTTAGATCATACAACCTAGACCTAGTGTTCATAACTCACAATATCTTGTTCAATTTGGAGCAGCTTATAGGATATATATGTATATACCTTAATAAATGCAGCAGCATCCTCCTCTGCAGTTCCTCCAATTTCTCCTATCAGAACAATACCTAAGAGAATGACAGCAAAGAACTTAATTCATTCCGCAAAAATGCTACCAGGACCACAATAGAATATTCTTGATGGAGATTAAAATAAAATGCAAATATAAGCCCAGCATAAGGAGACTTAAAAGCAACCATGCCAGCTCTTGGCACTATTATTATGGGTGTTTTGGCTTAAGCCAACCCACATTTTTAAGTTTGCTACTCCATGCTTATGAAGGCTGCATGTGCATAGCCACTGTGTCTCATTCCTATTAATAGTAAAAGGAAGCTTTAATATCAAAAAATATTGCAAATATACACTCTGCCACTCTTCAACTTGTAGGGAACTTTTCAATTACCTGAATAGTAATCAAAAGTTCTAATTAAGCATGTTGAGACATCATGCAATTAATGGTTGTAAACGCACTAAAGACAATACTTCAAACATAATACAAAACAAGAAAATACATCACAGTGAATAAATAAGTGTAAGGGGGTTCACCTTTGTAGGAAGTCTTCCTTGCTCCTCTTCTAGTTGAATTACGAAATCTTCCCCTGTAAATACAAGGTCAGAGCATACAATTAAGGAAAATCATCATCGGACAACAAAAATGATGTCAAATATCACCTCTCTTTAACTATGAAACCCATCTACAATAGATTTTACTATCACACCAAGACCCTATTGTCAGATGATACTCATTTCTTGAATAATTATTATAAACCCAATCTATTGGCATGAACAGTGCAACCAAAACTTTGCTAATTTTTAGATATGAAATGTTGAGCAATATTGATTATGCTAAACAATATTGAGAGTGGGTCTTCCAGAAACCGACTGTTTTGAAAAACCTCTTTAGGTCAGGTAATATTAAATAACAACCATATTATCAATGTCCCACAAACCTACCTACCCCACCAAATCAAGGACTTGGACATCTTCATTGTGAGAAGGCACAGTTCTCAAAATAAACCTTATGAAAGCTTTGTTAGTAGACCCCATGTTATGACAGCATTAAAGTAGAAGTCAACACGTGATGCAACAAGGATGTCCACCTTAAGCCAACTGTGATCCATGCTTTTGCTATTGAACATATCATACCTCTAACATGCTTCATAGTATAATCCACTAATATTCATCATTGCTTCCTGTATTCTACTATATATTCTAACTTTGTGATGCACCATTGTAGCTTGACAATGACTACTAACTTTGTGAAAAAAACATTGCAAATTACTTATATACCACTGTTGCAGACCCATCGCTGCCTTCAACACTTCCTTTAAAATAAACTTGTAGAGTAACTTATGCACTTTGATTTGGATCTCTGTGGAACAAGATCTTTCTATAACAAATCTACAAATGTCCTAGCAGATATGATCACACAACTAGGTTGACCAACTTTTTCACCCATGAATATTTGACAGTATCATCACGTTGGAGGCTATTTTTCAACAAGGTAGCACTGCTTCTCAAGTCACTTTCCAAAATCTTCTGTTAAACATATGAAATGCAAAACCTACATTCGAGGTGGAACCTCCTCATGTGAAGTCAGATTCCTTTATGTTTTGTGAAGAACAATACACATTTTAAACATCAATGCATTTATACAACTAACCGTTTGGCCACATTGCATGGTAAAAATATGAATCTGTTAAACATACATAGCAATTTGGACAAACTATTACAACTTGATGAAGAAGTCTTCTAATACCCATTCTATGGACATGCCTTTGCACCTTCTGGCACAACTCCTTGTTTAAAGCTTATGCACCCTTGACCCGATCCCTGTCTTGAACTTACTGACAGCCATCCTCGGGTCTTTCTCAGTTCAATAAGGATTTGAGTTCAGTTTCTTGTAGGTGATAGCTTGGATGAGGCAGTTACTGTTGAAAGGGATGTTGCTAGTCTTCAAATAAACAATACCACATCTAAACAGGATACAGATGCAGAACTCCTAACAGAATATGGTATAGTAAAAGAAATGGAAAATAAATTTGGTCATGGGCAGGATAGTGAAATGGAAGAAGAGAAGAATGAAGAGGAATAGACTAAGTTAGATGATCACATGGATATAACTGATGATGAAGAATATGATGGTGTTATTGAGAATGATGATTTTATGGAGCCGAAGTCACATTTTCTTCAAAATCACACACACCTGCACGTTTTTAAGGGCAACGAGCTATGCTCAGACCTTGCTAAAATACCATATTTGAACAAGTCCTTCTTAGAAAAGTTGTTGAAGGGAGAAAAACCAGATCAAGCCACTTTTACTTGGAGAACTCTTTGTGGCATTGGCAGGTGTTGTGAAGCTAAAGCATCTGTCATCTTCTCCAAAGGTTATAATGTCAACACCAACTAGTCTATCAATGTCGTTGGCATTTATGAATTTGCAGTTAGAAGCAGCTCATTGGTTACTACTGGATGCAACAACAATGATAAGGCATTGTCGTGCATGTTCATTGGATTGGCTGGTTGGTATTGTGAGATTCTTGGAATGCATTGGTGGTTATATACCTTATATGGAACAAGTTGTCCCTCGCATAGTCTATGTCAAGCTGATTAATCTACACATAGAAGCAATGGCAACATTTTTCTTTCTTTCCTCTGGAGAAAATAAATGCTGAGTTTCCCATGAAGTTTATTGCATCAATGCTAACCTCTCTCCCTGTGAAAGCACAATGCATGACAAACCATCATTTTTGAAAATGGATAGTGACAATCTCAAAGACTTAAAAAATGCTGTTAGAAGCTCCTTTGCAATGCTAGTTAGGAAGCCCTTAGAGTTGCATCTATTTTTGGCATTGCAGTCTATAGAGAGAGCCCTTGCAGGAATTCGGCCAGGCCACAATACTGTTTCTGAACTTCATACTGGAAGTCTATATGGCAGAAAAGTGGGCAGGATAGTTGCAGCTGGTGTGGAATGCCTAGATTTATCTTTGGAATCTGTTTCAGGTATGGCAGTGTATTTTTATTGTAGACATATTTTTTATCTTTGCAAAAATAGAGTACAATGCTATTTTTAGAATAAAAAAAGTGCTCGCAAAAGCAAGCCTTCTGGCCTGTTGGCCTGACAGTGAAAATACACGTGTCACAGTGAACATGTGATAACCCTCAGAAGGAAGATAATTAAATCTTGATCTTAAATGAGGTACCTGGTGTTGACTAGGGATTAAAATATAGCTACTGCAACCATAACTGTAGGTGTAGAGGTTGCATAGAACAAGATATAAGCCCAAAACTTGTCATAGCAACCCAAAAACAAGAAACCCTAACTCATATTATGTAGCCAAAAGTGCAAGGACTGTACTCAGTTTACCCTTCCAAAATTATAGCAAAAAGAATATCCCACTTTAGGAACTGCAAGCAAAAATGGAGTCTTCTAAAAAAGTGGTTATTGAATGCAACTTTTGAAGTCACTATGGTATCAAAACCTGCACCAAAATGAGAAGTGCTCATGGCCCCATTCTTGCCTCACACTGTCAGATGCACACCCCATAGACGATATAAAAACACATTCCAAACACTGTATAGACTTGCAAAGAAGTGAAATCTACAAAACATGAAGTAAAAATTAGTCCCAACTCCTGAGAACCTGTTGATGCTTTTTTGGAAGATGGAACCAGTTCCAGACCAAGCTGCCACCACCCTAGGCCAGTCTAGCCTAAAGGGTCTTCAAAACAACACCTAGAACTCAGACAGTTACCAGTGTAAGATAGCAGACAAACAAATTGGAGCTACTGAGCATCTCTTAGAGCCTCACATTCCCCCCCATAAATTAAGACAGTGAAAAGCTCCAAATGTGGTCCTCTTCTCCCTAGTCTCCATTTCTTAGGTTTTTGGGCAGGAGGAGGGGCATGGTTAGGAGCAAAAGAGAGGATCTCCTTTTAGTCTTCATCTGTATGCATATGCATCTATCTAAGATAGTCACGGAATAACATGTTTAGTAGAGTAAGAAATGAATAAGCTCGTATGAGTAGTACATTAGAGCACAGGTTTCATTTCATGCTTCCTTTGACATTTTGGCTCATGTCTTGTTTAGAGCTGCTTTTGACATGCATTAGATTTCATGGACATTTTGTATTGATTTTGATTTCATAATGTGGTCGGTTGGGGTGAGTCTTTTCACTGCCAGAGGATCTTACCTCTTTCACATTGAGCTATATTAGGTACTGACATATTTTGGAGTTCTCATGCAATCTATTAGGTACGATGATGAATATATGGTTGCAGTGCATTATTTATTGCATATGTCATCCTTTGGTGAATAGATGCTACCATCCATTTATTTATTAGTAATCTAATTAGATATTGATTATTTAACTACTGCCATTCTACAAACTGGTACTATAAATTTATAAATAAGAAACCCCACACATGTAGTAGTTCTGCAAATATCCAGCTAAAATAAATTGGTGATACTGATCATAGGTGACTTCCACATTAGAGTGGCAATGTTGCCTGCGACTCCAGATTTGTAAGTGTGCTTCTTTTCCTAGACTTCGAGCTGATACATTATCTCTCTATGGATTGTATTGGCATTGTTTTTAAGATTCTTCTACATTATTTTCCTATTTCTTTTGGATGGAGATGATGTGCATCATATTTGTACTTTGCCTTCCATCCTTGCCCCTATTTTGGTATCCATGTCAAAATTTCATTTCCTTATTTTTCGTTCATTCTATCATTTATAGTGCTTTCAGTTTGTAAAAGGTAGAGTTACTTTTCTCTTCTTGTAATTAGCTTTTTGTGCCTTCAAATTATAGGGTCTCAGAAATAGGTTTACAGTATCTACACTGCGAAGCTGGGATTTGTGAGTATTTTATAAATATGCTCCATGATATGGTTGGGAAATATAATTCCTGTTCCTTTTCGAATGTTCAAAGCTTAAATAATATACTATGGGCATATCTGTGGATTGTCTATTATGTTACCTTCAAGGATTCATCTTTTATTGTATTCTAGCAAGTAGAATTTTATGTTATCTGTGCCATAGAATACTTGGAAATATGTTAGTTGAAATCATTTTATGTTCAATTTCTGTTTGTATTCAGATTTTTTTTGAGTGTATATAGGATTCAGTGAATGTTTAATATCTTGCTATTTTCTATTCCAGCAATGCATATCATGCCTCTTGGTGGGAACTGACAACTTTGGCATCGCATGTACACCCATCAGTGGAAACAATGGCTCGAACTCTACGTTTAGGTGCCAATATGGTGTATAATGGCGATCCTATAACTGAACTATCACTGGGAGCTTTCATTGATATATTTATCGAGAAAAAACCAAAGGCTAGCAAGAAATCATCTGGAGAGTGGCACGGGGGCTCCCAAATTGCACCTGCAAGAAAGGTTTGCTTGGAAGTTATTGCATGGGAAATTTTCCTTGTGATTTTGTACAATATTAATAATATCTCATCTATCACAAATTTTCCTATGTTAGTCATTTATCTTAATTGGGTAATATGGCTTTTAATATTCCAATGCAAAACATTTTCATTTACGTCACCTTTAAGTGAGGCCTTCCTTGAAATAACTATAGTCTATAAATAGTCTGCTATGATATGCAATGGAAAGCATATAGTGGAAATTTTGAAATCCAAGTTAATGTTTTTCATTTGTAAATGAACACAAGTTCTTATCATGATATGATACTTAATACTTTTTCAATTCTATTGGGCTTAGGATAATTTATTGACTACCCTAGTTGGAAACGATTAATGGAGACCAATTAAACAGGACAGGTTGTTTCCATCTCTGCTACATTATATTCATCCTTGAAGAATAGAAAGGCATAGTAAACTTTGAAGCATGTTATCAGAACTGCCCAAACTGGACTGGATCTGGCCAGTTGGGAATGATTTGGGGTGTTTCTGGTTTGAACTGGTCACCCAAACTGGATATGACTGATTCTGAATGGTTTGCGGTTTTCCATCCATGTTTTACTAAAATGGATATTGGGAGGTAAATGAATATGGAAAATTTTCAAAAAAGTTGGATATGATACGGTGGGGAAATGGTACACACGCACAGATATATCTAGTCGAAAACACCATTAGACATAAATGATTCAGAGTACCATTGGTCAATTAGATTAGAGGCATTCATGTCATTTATAATAACTGAAATTAGAGAACTCGAATATTGTCAAACATTATTCTTGTATCCTGATTGACATAGATAAGCCAATACTTGTCAAGCTTTTAATCAAGAACATGTCATCTATTTCTAAGCATCGTCTTCTAAATCCAAAAATTTCTCAAAGCCCGAATCCAATTGTTAGCATCTTAACAAAAGAATATGCCATTTGCAAGGTAGAAGTGTTGGAATTCGTGATTAAACACATTTTTGGTGGTTAGTGAGTGACTTAACCAAAAGGTGTATTTGGGTTGGTCCACTGTCTCACTGGACAATCAACTTGGCAATGTGAGGGTTAATCGACAAACTGACTGGTGCATAGCAGGCCTAAATTCATGGGATTCTCTACCTATTTGGGACTGACTTGGATGATCAAAGTTGACTTAATCTTAAATAAAGTTAAACAGGAAAACTGCCTCACAAACCAACTAGATGCGTGTAAAGGATATTGGATTCTCATTTTGTTCTTCTTTCAACTAATGACCATGACAAAATGTGAAGGCCAAGGAAGAAATGTGAATCAATGACAAGCTATCATGTGCCTTCGTTATGGATATGAGAGAAGGTGTATACTGGGCCATCTTAATTGCAGGTGCAGGATTTATATTGATAAAAGACTGCAATTTTTTTATTTCAAAGCTCTTTATACATTTTCCCAACAATTGGGAGCATTGAAAAAACTAAAATAGACGTGAGCAAGCAGCAGCAATAGTATGCTAGGCTGCACATAAGGAAAATATGTAACAGCATCATAAGGTTAATTATCTGAGACTAAGCCAAAGGTTGAATAACGCCGGAGGTTCAAAAGCCAAGACTATTTGCAACGAACACAAACAATTTTACTGAAACTTAATTGTAATTTTGACCTCCAAGGTTTTAGTCCAGAAGTTTAAGTATAGCCAACAGAGCAAGAGAAACAAAATGGGGTTTCCCTCAAAGACTAATGCCAAATTAATTTTATTAATGGTGTCAACATCATATGGATTCAGTAAGCAAACCCACAAGGATTATCATATGAGCAAGACAATAAATAAAATATATTTAATATATCAAACAGAGATAGAGAGGAAAACCCAGATCATTTTATCAACATGCAGAGCTAGATGCAGAGGTATGGAGAGATTTTGAGTTCAATTTTCAGTAGTTAGACCACAAAACTTCTTAAAGGCCTCATCAACTCGCTCATGGGCGAAATACACATACACATGAAATTATGCAGGGGAAGAAATATGAGTCATTCAACTTTTCAACCTAAGACTAGAAATGGAAAGGAAGGTAGGTATCAATCCATTCAAACCCTTTAAGAACACAATTATTTACGTCTGCAAGCTTGTAAAAATAGCAAGAGGACTCTTACCTCATCCAATGCGGAGCTTAAAAAGCTGCAACCATTCTTTGTATTCTCCAAGAGTGCATGCTTCTCCTTTAAACCTCGACAAACGATGCCCCAATTTAATCCTCAAACCATGAAGAGGGAATTGAACCAAGACTTTAGAATCAACAAGCACAAAATGACATAATTTATACACAAAGGATGAATCCCTTGACCTAAGTTAACCATCAGTCAAGCAGTGTACTGTTGGTGAGTTTAATGCTCGGAGAGTACGGCAATGGAGATGTCATTGCCACCAGGGATCAAGATTGAAGGGCTGGTTTTAATTTCATATAGAAGGTTATATATTCATGCAACCCTTCATTGATGAAGGGCTTTCAAAAATCTCACAATTCAAATGACAGTAATAAATTAATTGTACATGTCAAAAATTAAAAACAAAAAATTAAATTGTAAAATGGGATTTGTCATTTTAATGAGATTTGTAAAATTGCACAAGTGAATGTATATCCCTGCCTACATTGTGTTGAATCTATTTGATTGGGGAATAAGTCTACAATTGCTCAGACGCTTTAAGGTTTATAATAAAAAAGGAACTCAGACAGATGGTCAAGCCAGATAGTACAATCTATGGCTATAAATTTGGAAGTATGGGTTGAGAACGAAAAAACGTGCTCACTTAAGAGACCATTCTTGATGGCGTTGAAGGAATTCAAAATAAGAGGCAGCCTATGCTAGAACTCAGAAGCTTCAGTCATAAAATAAAATCTATAGGGAGAGCAGAAGCAACCAAAGCTGAATGTTTTGAGATTACTGAGAAATTGATAAACTTTCAAAAAGATGCAGACCTAAAGAATAAACAATGGAGGTTTTTGCACAGTCATCATCTGAAAGTTTCACAGGGCCAATTCAGAGAATTATCCTCTGACAAATATAAAACTAAAGTCTTCAAAAAGTAATAGGTTGTCAACTAATTAACTTGTGCTTGAATGCATGCACATCTCCGCCTTACAGTAACAGGAAAGGAAAATTTATATAAAATTACCTTGGCTGCCGGAGTTAGCCAGTGAATCTAACGAGTTCTTCCTCAGCTGTTCATTGTGTCCTGCCAACCTTCTCCTGCAACTTCTCTTTGCGTCGTCAAATTATGCTATGCCATGGAATCTAGATAGGCACCACAACACCCAATTATTCATATGTATTATCAAATTATATACTTAATATGTATGGATCCATGTTGACCTACTCAGAAAAACAAAACAGTCAGGTGCAACCGTCTCCTGGTTAGTTACCTGCTACACTGCTGACAGAAGCATTGCTCGGTACCAAGAACAATGACTTTGGGGGATTTGGAATGCATTTCACATACTTTATGTCTCTTGTGATATTCTTTTGCATTTGCCAACACTACGTTGCATCCTTCCACTTGACAACGGGAAGGTTGTGCGGTCGAAGCCGGAAAATCCCTTGGCTTCTTATAAACACAATCGCCAATGCTATTACCAGAGACTGGATTAATTACCTGAGCCAGATTGGCAGCATCTCCAAAATGCTGCCACTTTCCTAGCTTAAGGCACGTTAAGGAATCCCTTTGAACATCCTTGATGACATTAAGGTTATCTCTCATGGGACCCTCGTTAGCACTCTGAAAATTGTCATTCCTCCCGAGTCCCACCCAAGCCAACTACCACCATATTTCTTTGACATAATGGCTATACTTGAATCCCCCAAGAAAATTACCACCATTTGCAACCCCTTCTACAAGCCAACCCTTCAATAATCCAATGCCTTGGCTTTTCATAGAACCCTCAGCCAAAGGATTCCGATGAATCTTGACATCCAGAGAAAACTGTGCCTTAGGATTGCCTGAAAAACTCCAGTCGTTGATGACTTCAATAAAAATTACCAGCAGCCATGAGAAGTTCAGACAGGGGCGAGGACTCATGAACCATGTTCCTCCCACGGAATAACTCCTTCCCAATATTATAACCCTCTTCTGAACAAACCCATTCAGCCATGAGTAATCTCTCATACCTATCCCCGGCCGTACTGTAAAGCCCTATGCAACCTTCCTAGTCCCAAGGACTCTTTAAATGCCAATCCTACATCTTAGAGGGCCAGCAATGATCATGGCTGCTGCTCCTGTTGTTACCACCACGATTTGCCATGGAATTTGAGTCCATCTTCTTAAAAATGACTTCTTCTTCACAAGACCAAAACTAATCCAAGGAAAAATATAGATACATTTTCAGGATCTTTTCACATGATGAATATTACCAAATCTAGCGATCCCATATTTGCTTCGATTTCCAAATCCGGGATGATTAAAATACTAACCTTGTTGTCTCAACAAAACTTCCATGAGAGCAATACTCCCCAGAGCCTCGTCCAACAGACCCGCATCAGAGAGCCCCTGAATCAAACTGATGTAGGTAAAAACATATGGGGCCATCCCCTTCACAACCATGAGAATCTGCAATTCTATCGAAAAATCGAGCTCGCCTATTTTATAGAGCCCATCAATCAAAGAAATGTAGATGACAACATCGAGCTCACAAACTATGGCCACCATCTTGTTCACAAGAACAACTACTTTAGTAAATCTACTCTGGTGACAGAGCCTGTGTAAGTGGCGTTATTGTAAGTTGACCAATTAAAGGCACCATCGCTTAAGCGACACTTACTAATGCGCCGTCGCTTAACCGTCGGTTAACCGACGGTTATGAGAATCGTCGTCACTTCACCGACGCTTGTGGCCACATTTACAAAAAAAAAAAGTATCCTTGTGATTTTTGGTAAGTTTAAAAAGAGAAATCCACGCGTCGTCGGATTTTCCTGTCAGATTTTGGATCGAAATGTAGTAGTGAAACCTAGAGCTAACTGAATGTAGAGGACTAGAACTAAATGTAATTGACTCCTAAATCAGCTTGACTAGTCACCAACTCAACTCAACTAACCTTGGTTGGTATCGGCACTTCCAGTGGCTCTTAAATTGTAGGGATTGGTCTAGGAGGCTCCTAAACTGATGCATGCAAGTGCAATCAGTGGTAGTAGGCCTCAATTAGTGTTCCCCACACTTTAGTAACTAGAACATGTGCCCTAATTAGGCCAAGTGGACCCAATGGTGCTAGTTACTAAAAATAGACTTGGTAGACTCCCAATTTAGACATGAATGCCAATTTAGACTTGGTAGACTCCTAATACCCCCCTGAATGCTAACTTGGAAAATCTATGGGCCCTGGTAACTAAGACCATAGGTCACCCATTACATCAAGTAAATTAAAGTAACTGCTCAATATAAGGAGGTGGGAATAAAACCACATGGGAAAAAAGCCCCCCCCTCTAATTAAGCAGGTAGAATCAGGATCAATATAGTTCTTCTGTGCATAGGTATCTTGGGGCCTGGCATGTGAACCTCTCCATCATTATGTCTGGAGGAATCTTCCTCTTTGGAAGAAGTATGATATGCTCAACTAAATCAGAAATATAGACAAATGTCGGATGAAGACTGGACCCATGTAGAGCAATTGAAGTCAACTAATAAGTTAGAAAATGTTCTTGAGGATTCATAACATGTGAGGAACACTCAATAAACTAATATGTTGCAGCCATGAAAAGAAAACCATGAGTTGTAAAATCAGCCCCAAGTGTTAGGAGCAAGTGTTTAGATGGATGCAAAATCTCTTCCTCTTTATTAGTTCTGTGAGGAGATGAGCATGTGATTAATGGTAGAGAATAACTAAGACTGTTGAGAGTGAATGATTGAGATCCATAGTCTGATATAGATTCTAAAATAGCTAATGAATCACATAATAACATATCAGCAATCTCATAAGAGGAAACTAACACCAAATCCCGAGCAACAGTTTTGAAGAGAAATTGCGGTACTTGATTTTTCACACTAGAATTGGTGAGAGTAGCTACAAGCATGACTGAAAGCTCTTGGATTTTAAATTTTGAACCAAATAATATCATATCAGAAAGTAAATCAGATCTAAATAGGTTCACAACAGATCCAAAAATGTGAAATGAAATCAAATCCCCAGCAATAGTTTTGTAGGAGTATCGCAGTACTTGTTTCTTCACACTGTTGATGAGAACAACTACAAGCAGTAGTGAAAGATTATGAATTTGAAATATTAAACCAAGAAATATCAGATCAGATCCAAATAATATCATTACAGATCGAATAAGGTTCATAACATATCCAAGAGTATGGTCCACCGAGATAGTAGATGCACAGTTTTCTTCTTCTTCCAAATTCTGAATTTTGGTGCATGCAATCCTGCAGGAATTTGATGGAAGATCGAGATCATGGGGAGTGAATGGATCACTCTGGTAATCTAATATTTCTTCTAAAATATCCAAGTTATTACATATTTTCACACCAGCAGGAACATTAGGGGGATAAAAATAAAATTTCTCTTCACTTTCGGAAGCAATTACTGGCAAATTTTGCACAGAATTGAAAGGAAAATCATCGGTGAATGTTTGCATGGAAGTGCAGCAGTGTTTTTATTCAATATAATAGATTTGAATGTCTTCTTTTGTTTCATCCATATGAGTATATGAGATATCATATATCTCATGAACTTCCGGAGCTTCAGGAGAAGGAGTCACTGCAAGGAGACTATCTTCAATTCGAATTGACTGTGTAGAGGATTCTGCTTCTTCTTCATTTTTAACAACTTCATCAGAGAGACTGGAGGGAGATAATTTTGGATTTATAATTATTATGGTACTGAATATGCTCTCCAAATTTCTATTATGATTCCCATCAATCATTCCAAAGGTTCTCTCCAATATTTTCCAGAGATGCTTTGGGTTTTCAACAAATCTTTTGAGGTAGCGCATGCTAGGAGAAAGGGCCATACACATTGTTCCATAAGTTGCATCACATTCATTTATCTAGTCATCCTCTCTCTCAAAGGACTCTTCACCAAGTCCAATAGACACCTCATAGAGATCTTGTCTCTTCAGAGATGCAATCATCTTCATCTTCCATTTTGAATAGTTTGTGAATATGGTGAGAAGAGGAACTGATGAATCCAGAATTGATGAAGCCATTCGAAGTTGTACCTGCAAATACACAAAAGACAAAGTAAGGTCAAACAACCTACGGATTTTAGGTTTTCATCACACCTAGCATAATTGATCAAGCATTCTTGATCAACAATTCCTTAACTTGGGGTATTAAGTGGTAAACCTTCTACTTCTGGTGCAGAGTTGGAAGGAGCAATTTTGCTAAAAAATGATCCAATAGGAGATCTGAGGAGGAGAAGTGCCTTGTCCACTAAGGCTATGATACCATATTAAATTGAGCACATAGATATGTGGAAAAACACACAACTCACAAGATAGATCACTCAATTTACTCAGCAATTGAAGAATGAAACAATGCAAAAATGGCTTGCAACTGTGAATAATTTCATTAATAAAAAAAGTAATTAGACAATAATTACAATGAAGTACAATGGCTTAAATAGCCACATGCAATTCAAATCCACATGAGGAAATTCAAATTGATTAGACTCTACTTGACCGTAGGTAACTAAGACCTTGTCTAAATCACTATCAGAGGACTCAATAGTTAACTGACCTTGTCTAAACCATTACCGGAGTTCAATGGAGTTCTAAAACACAATTCAAGTGTCTAATTTAGTATTGATTGAGGCTAACTGGATGTGGTAGGTGAGAAATGAGCCTCTCCAGCATGAAGCCATGCAAACCTAGCATTTACAGAATGTAGAGGACTAGAACTGAATGTAACCGACTCCTAACTCATCTTGACTAGTCACCAACTCAACTCAACTGACCTTGGTTGGTATCGGCACTCCCATTTGCTCCTAAATTGTAGGGATTGGTCTAGGAGGCTCTTAAACTGATGCATGCAAGTGTAATAAGTGGAAGTAGGCCTCAATTAATTTTCCCCACACTTTAGTAACTGAAACATGTGCCCCAATTAGGCCAAGTGGACCCAATGGTGCTAGTGACTAAAAATAGACTGGGTGGACTCCCGATTTAGACATGACTCCTGATTTAGACATATGACCAAATTGGACAAGGGAGGATTAATAATCCTAATAGTGGCAGTCTGATTGTATTGTTTGTTAGTGTGTTGATTTGTAGTGAGGAGTTGAAGAACCTCTAGCTGAGTGCATAGGAGTCTGGAAGAGATTGAGTTGATCCAAGCTGTGTGCAGATCATTAGTAGAGTCAAGTAGAGAAAGAGTGGTGAATAGAAGATCAAAGAGAATGAGAGGAGGAAGAATCATGTACAGATAAGAAAGAGAGAGATCTAGAACATATTTTACAACTTAGTGCCTAGACCAAAGGTGCCATATATTTCACATGCTAGATGGAGAGCTTCTTTGTTCTTTTTCCCAGATGGGTTTCCACATTAGATACTTTCTCAAATGTGTAAATTATGAATGTTCTTGAGTTCCATATATATGTTACTTTGAATATGTGTTTATGTAGTTTCTTATCACTGAGTTTATATGTATTTTTCGGATTGGTATCGTTGTATGTATCTATGCTGCATTGGGTTGTTGTTATAATAATTTTCAAAGGATGAGTTGTCTCACATCTTGACTGTGTAAAATAAGTATAAGTATCCCACCCATCATATTTTGTCGAGTGCCTTGTTTGAAGCACGGGTGGTTCACTAGAAAGATCAATATCATATCACGTCCATTCATATTGGGGGTTTGAATACTCCTAAAAACATAAAAAATATATTGCCTCGTACTAAGGGGTTAAGGGGGGTTTTTAATTTGACATAGCAATATAAATATTGGGGGTTGTTTTATTTGGGTGGGATGATGAATAAAATTTAATCATGGGATGGATCGATATATATAAATTATTCTTCATATATTTAGAGGCCACCCACAAACACCTGTCTTCCCACCAATTCCTCCTATATCTCACACAAGGATGCTCCTTATTGGATTCCTCCTCAAATCCTCCTGGTGACCTATTCCTGGAGAACAAGCATGATCTATGAAAGCTTTTAGGTCGGAATGTTAATATCCATGCTCCCTTATCGTGGATTACATGCATCGACTGGAGGCTGATTACTGTTTTTTTAAAATATAGCTATGTGTGTGTGTGTGTGTCAAATAGAATGTTTTATTTTAAAAACAATATCATAATACATATCTAAAAAACATTCTATTTTACATGCAAACACATACTTACTATATATATATATATAGAATGTTTTATGATATTTTTTTTAAAACTTTTATGTTAAATAGAGTTTTATGTAATGTTAAGTAAAGTTAAATGTAGAAAGTGATTGTATACAATATGGTAAATTAAGATAGAGAAAATTTAGCACAATCAATAGGAAATATTTCATTAGGACTTAACTTTTTGTCAATGGATTGTTTCAAGTTTTTTAAACATGTTTATATTTTTCTTAATACATTTTTCCCATGAATCAATATTATTTCTTTGTTGTAGTTTATTCTTAGTGAAAATCAAGTGTTTGTTCACATATTGTCTCAATAAATAAAATACAATGAAAAATAGGGAAGTTCATCAATGAAAGGGTTTCAATTTTGTATATTTATGGAGTTTAATTTATTAATCTTATACAAAACATGATCTCTCTATGGCTATATTTGTATTTACATGATATAAAATTTGTTGATTGGCATGTTTTGGTGTGAAACATCTACAATTCTGATATTTTCTAGGCATTGCAATGAGTTTTTGACTATCGGTCTTTTACATTCTTTGTTGCAATGGCTTCATCTAAAATCCAGTCACCAATCAGAGTCAGGCAACACAGGTCATTCTCAAAGATTCTAACCAGAGGATAATCATTATTATCCACACTAGCCCAATGATATTGTTCTTCTAGTGATGAAATATGGGCCTCTGGATTGGCAAATGCTTCAACATAAAATTTCGGCAGCCTGCAAACATTTTAGCGTTGCCATTGCCTCAGACTTGATAATTTTTAGTACTAGCGGACCGTTACCTTGAATTCTTGCGAGTGTCATCTATGCAATAAGTATTCGATAGAACTCTGTAGTAAAAATTTCAACATAGACAACAAAAAGTACATTCTATTAAAAAAAAGACTATGATGAATACCACTACTCAAACTGCGACCCCCAACTGGATTCTGCCTTGTTTAGTCAGAATCGAGGAAACCGCTTCAATAATTACAACGCTTGTGACAAAACCACTTTTATGTGACCAAAATTACCATAATAATTTACGCTGAATAATATTAGCCAAGGTCCACTAATAAATACAATTGCTTCCTTTTTTTTCTCAAACCGCGAATCATATTTCTAGGTTCTTCGGCATTGTTACAAACTTGCATATCATTATAAAGCTGGTTCTAAAATGGGAATAACAAACCAAAATATACACACTCTAAGCAGGTATCCTGGGTTAAGAATCTATATTCACATATTCAGTGAAAATTTATTGAAAGCTTGCTACAAACACAAAATCAAAGAATTCATAGAAGTTAAATCAAAGCATACTCAAAGATTTTACCAAAAATATGTACAGAACTACCATATCCTTCTTGATTATCTTTCCTTCAATGGTTATACATATTTCATAAGGCCGTGTCCATAGAAAATGATATAATCCTTCCTTTCTCTATTGAATCAAAGCGTGGTAAAAGATTTTACAAACACATGGGCAAGACTACACCTTTCCTGATTTTCATCCTTTATCGAATATACTTGGTATTCATAGAAGTTGAATCAAAGCATATTTAAAGTTTTTACAAAAAAAATGTACAGGACTACCACAAGGGCTGAAGGAGTCACCTCCAATAAAACCCATATTTATATTATTAGTTATAAACATGAGATTCAATACACTAAACAAAAGATACAAAACTCAACTGTAATGGAGACATTTCTGTAGGGATTTCAGTTTCATGCATGAAATCTCGTAATGAAATGCATTTCTGTAAATAGAAAAACTTAAATTTAATAATATTGTAAGTAAATTGTTTCACATGTAATGTAATTATTCCAGGCCAAATCACAGGCACTTACCCTCATTCGTAATTATTTATGACATTATTATTCTTAACCATTATTAAACTTTCATTGAAGAGAATAAAGGCACTAATATTGACAACGAGCAGTTGTATGCATGAAAAAATGAATATAGAAATTTCTCAGGCTAGAACCAATCAACAACCAGTAATTGTATTCATGAAAAATGCTTATAGAATATTCATGAAAAATCAATATTGAATTTTTTAGTTTAAACAAATTTACTCATGTTCATAAATGAACATAGAATTTTCCCTGCAGAAATTAAAAAAAGAAGAAGATTACATTAAGAAATCCTCCTACAGACAACCGACCAGAAAGAACAACTTAGCCCCCTAGGTGTTCTTTGGTATGATCATATTCACATTCAAAATTAATGATAAAGGCATCGCAGTTATTCAAATATTAAAACAGATATCATTTGTATCTCCATGTCTCAAAAGTCATTTGCACAAAAGCAGCTGATCAAGAAAATCGACAAAACATTAACCAACCAAACAACCAATCATAGGTATGTTGCTGGTGGGAGAAAGAACAACAACACAAAAAATCACCAGGAAAACTCAAACAGCAAACAAAATCGCCAGGAAGAACTACTCACACGACGACTCAAGGGTTTACCTTTGTATTCGTCGATGAGTAAAATGAAGTAATGAATCAAGATGGCATTGCCTCCCACCGGATTGATTGAGAGCATGAGTCAGTGTTTAGCAGTAGCCCCTTTCTCATGCTTTCGAATGGCTTCTTCCAATGCCATGAATTTGCAGAGGCCCATCCCGAGACGTACTTCCGTGCCCCCAAAACCCTCTTTCAACAACACCTAAATAATTTCTTCCACATGTAATCCTGCAAAACTATCATGTTAGCCCATTCTGAAGGGTCCATTGTTGTAGTCGGCTCTGATACCATATGTAAAATACCGCTATGTACCTTAATGCATTAAGGGATGTGTTTGCGAATTAGTTGTCTGCAAAAACATGATTATTAACCTTTTCCACTAGTAAGCCTTTATATAACATCATCATTATGAAGAAATACAATAAACATGCACAACATAACACTACAAATGAGACAACCATATTCACGTGGTTCACCTCGTCCATGAGGCTACGTCCACCAAATTAGTTATTCTTTTTATTTCTTTATCAAAATAGAGTACTTACAAAGTCACGGCTCATCCATGGCCAATTTACCTTACCATAAGGCTCTTCGTAGAGAGCCTCTTGCAACTAAACAACCCCCATTTTCTTTTTGGACACCTTATAACTAGCTCATAAAAGGATTTAACAGCCCCCTTGGGCACTCGCTGAATTTCGACTTTAATAAGCAATCAAGAAGACATTTTTATATTTCTGGTCAATAACTAAAACACCCTATTCCAGGTATAAGTTTTTTATATCCCTAACCCCTAAGGCCAAGAGGGAGAAATAATAACCAGCATGAAATCACATTGCAGCAGCTGTTGAATCCTAAATCCATATCCCTATATATGTCAAATTATGATGATAAAAAATATTTGACTACAATATTTTCTATGTTTTCTTGGCATTTAAGCATAGCTATTACTTCCCACCGGTTGCAATATTTTCTATGATGCTATTTTATTTGAAAAGTTTACTTGAAGGTTTGGGGACACAATCTACTAGCATGATTTAAGTCTAAACACAACTACAACATTCATAACATTATACGATTCTGCCCACATAATTTAGCAGCCAAATGGTTAACCTTTTTATAGCAGAAAAATATTACAGATGAAGATACCCTTCTACCATATTGTGGCTCATAGATCTAAACAAGCAGACGACTATCTAAATCGCTGGTGTATACTACCCATTCTTCTAGATTAAATAAAAGTGGCTGGCGTTCATAGTATTACCTCAAAATCCAAAATTGCAGGCTGGGAATCACTTGATAGGGGTCGAAATCAAGTCGATCCATAACAATACAAGACGTGTCATAGGTTGGGATCATGGGATGGGAGCACATGTCCCATAACGTTGATCGTAGAGCGAGCCACCTTTGCACATGGTTCACTTCTCTTCTTTCCCAAAAACTCCCCTTGCAAAAAATGATGAGGTCTCAAACACATAAGGCTCTACAAAGGCAACGATTTCTTTTGTAGAATGCAGGTAAAACCTCTTTCCCCAAGGTCGTAGATAGGAAACCAGCCCCAATCCTCCTGGACGCCCCCCTTCAAACTAGAGCCTGGTCTCTTTAAAAAGGAGTGCAGACCAAGGAGAAACACATGCAATTCTACGCATGCTGAGTGTGTAGGGTCCCCTCTATCCTAGAGCAGGTGAACGACTCTCAAGGTTGGTGGTAATCAATTCCTTTCTTTAAGCCGGATTTCTCCTTAAGTTATGGCGAGATCAAGTCACGAATGGTTGAAGGAAATTAAATCCTCTCTTATAATAAAATATAAATGTTACAAATGTAAAAGAGAGGAAGTAATATTTGTCAGAAAAGACTCGATGAGTCCTTAGGTCTAAAAGGAAATAAATCCATCATATAGACCTTATAAATTAATAAATTAGGTCTTCTTTTATAAAAAGGATTTAATATTATGATTTCCTTTGTCCTCATGATATAATTTATATCATAGGACTTTATATCTATCATTTTTTCTTATAGATAAATCTTCAATTTAATAATACTTGTCTTTTAATTTTTCTTTGTCCTTATGATATGATTTATATCATAATGTCTTTTGTCAAACCCTTTTTCCGATCCCTTAGCCCTATTTCTTGTCACACATGTGTTCGTTGGCCCCTTTGTGTTATTAAACTTTCACCTAACTTTCAGGTTTGTTCGGGTGGGGCCTTGGCACTTGAGCTCCTCACCCAGAAGCCCTCATATAATAATATTTAAAATCGCAAAATGCTTAGGGGCATATAGGAGGGACATTACAGATGGTAGTAGAAGGTTCAGAGGTATAAGAAGTAGAGGGTGAAAATATGGAAGTATGAATATATATGATAGGTTGGTAAGAAGTGGTAGGGGTGTAAGAAATATCATGTTTTGTGAATAATGAATGGGTTTGTGAAGATGTGGGAGTATCATGTAGCTCAAATGGTGCTGAAAAAATAGGTAAAGTGGAAAATGGGGTAACAATAGGCATATGCATGAATATTGGAGGTGTTTCATTAGTGGTAGAAAGAATGCAGGATAGTTTAATCCCCAGAAAGGTATGTTGAGGAGTCATGGCTCCAAAAGGATTACAGGTTGACTGGGTTATTGAAATTGTGGGTGGTAATTTGGTAGGGATGGTGACCGGGCATACATAGCTAGAGGGAGATATTTCTTCCTCAAGGTGACTCGCAATATCATGCACATCAACATTCACCGAGGGTGATGGATCTAATTGTTGGATTGGATCGACCTATAGAAATTGTTGTTCTACCCTTTGGAATACATGTGGTGGAGGTTCTGGGATGACCACTTGTACTTGCACCTATGGAATGGCCTCTTCAACCTTCTGTCTCTTTCGTTGTGGCACATAAATGGATGCTTGCACTTATACTTACGATCTTATTTTTTCTAGGATTTTCTTCATCTCTGCTAACCTTTGCAGGACCTGGAGAGTAGAGGAAGGTTTGGATTTAGTAGGACATTCGAGAACAACCTTGCGCTTATCCTTTGAATGATCAATAGGAGTGGAAGAAGAGCTCACTAACGACTCCTTTTCTTCACTTTCTGTTGTTTTCCTTTTGGAATTTCTTCCACTGTAAATTGGAGCTCCCTGTAATGTAGTAATGTTGTCTTAATCTCCTTTTGATACTAGAAGATGATTCTTTTTTCCTGTGGTTAAGGAATTCTTCTCACCACCTCTAAAAAATCATTAGAACCTCTGTAAATTGAGTCATCGGGCTTCTCTTGATGGACATACGTGGTCTTCATGTGCTCCTTTACCATAAGTGGTTGGCCAAAAATGATTTAGGATCATGCATCGTTTTAGGTGCCTCTCCTAGGTTCATTGCATCATTTGTGTTACCTAGAATGGAAGCATGTGTGGAGTTCTGCAGAGTCAAGAATCCCAAATTTAGTGGAAACTTGGGCCAACACTTCCTCTTAGGTGTTGTAATCTTTGGGAATACCCCATCAATCACAGCCTCGAAATAAATCTCATATAGCACCATCCTGTCTAGCAATATCATGGGCAATAGATGAATAGTGTTGTTGTCCCAAATTCTAATGTAGGAGAAATATTATCCCACATACCAATCTCCCATGGTGGAGATCGGTTCCCTCGCCCTGCCAGAGAAAGTTGGGGCATCCCCTTTGAATGTTTTCTGATACATCAACCCAATGAAGTGGTTGCAGATGTCATAAATGTGGGGAACAAATTTGTCCTCCCATGCAGCTAAGAAACATATGTGGACTGGTGGTGAAGTCCTTGTTGGGGAAAAATATTAACCAATTTATAACATATATCCAACAATTTAATTGTCAACCCAGAGAGAGTGTAAAGTTGTGAGGTACAAACAAAATGTATGTAGGGACAGAGTATTGCTAACTTAATCCAATATTCTAGGTGACTGAAATTAAAAATACATGCGACTGAAATTGAATTAAGCTTGCAAAAGTAGGAAATGACATGAAAAGAAATATAATCTAGAAAAGCAAGAAACTGGGTGAAATAAATCTAATCTAAGAAAGCATAAAATTACATGAAATAAACTAATTGAAAATAATCAACATGTGAGATCATGACAAGTCTATATTGACAATGCATAAGAAAGAGATCACTGAAATTCTATACTAACAATTCATAAGAAAGAAATCATTGAAATTCTATACTAACAATTCATAAGAAAGAAACTCAAATTAACATCAAAGAGTAAAAGGATTTGCATTAAAGCATCATCTCCTTTACATAGCAATCAAAATCCACTCTATGACTAATTCTCAAAAGAGATAAACTATTTCTCTACTTCCACACCACTAGAGAGATCTCTAACAAAATGAGGAGAGAACCCTCCTATTTATACATGAGTTCAAGATAACTAATCATAATTACAGATCCACTATTCTTTCATATTATCCCTTCAAATCCTCAACAAATCCACTTTTCTCTCACCTCATCCCTCTAAATCCTTAAGAAACCCACTTTCCTCTCAACTCCCCCCCCTAAATCCTCCCTGATATCTTGGATAAAATATTCTATCTCCATAATCTTCTCCTTGAAATTAGCCCACATCTTGAACATGAAATTAGAATTTGAGGCTAGCTGGTGATTTTTGAGCTTGCTAAAGTCTTCATATTTACCTCTAATCATCACCAAACTTATCCAACTTTAAGGTATAATGAAAATATATTAATTTTCTTAATATTTAACAACAAATTCACTTAAAATACTAAAAAATAAATTATTTAGAAAATGGTAATATAAACCCATATGTATTATCAAAGTGGTGGATATTGATGGTTTTATGGAAGGATAAAATAGGAATAAGGTGACAAATGGTATATGAAAGATGGATAAAATGTGGTATTTTTGTGACTCAACATTCCCTCCAACTGAACGTGTTGCATGTCGTCATGCAACTATGCATTGATTCTCTTTAAAACTTTTGGCTTTGTAGCTAGGATTTACATGATGATGGTGTGTAACAGTAAATAATTCCATGATTTGAAATGCATGAGTGGCATCAATTTTTCTTAAGGTTAGTTCTTGTTCAACAACCATAAGTATAACTAATGTTGGTTCTTGTATTAACAACATTCGCTCATTTTACTTGTTTTTTTCTTCTTCTGTGCAATACATAAGATTTAAAAGTATACATGGTTTAGAACTGATGAACCATCAATGTATACTAGAAAGAATTTTCTTCATGGGTGATTCCCATGAAGGTGGGTAACACTTTTTGGCCAAATTTGGCAATGAAAACCTGATTTTTTACTCATGTGCTATATAGAAGCCATTGAAATGCATATATTCCATCTGAATTTCGACTTGTAGTAAAAAAACAAATTGTAGAATGTTATGTTGCCTTCCTAGTGATATATTTTTAAAAATATTCCGATGTCATTTAATGTGTGAAAATTTTCATTTAATGAACTATGCGACCTTAAAAATTTGAAGAAGTTAATAAGTGGCTCATGTCCAACCCCATTAATTCAATCTTATATATATATATATGAGCATGCTCTACACAAAATGCACTGTGGTCTGCATTTTTTTTGTTAATTTATTTCACAATATACAATTATTTATTATTTTTTGAATGTGACCACATCTAAGTTCAGCGTCATTTTATACACATGTGTGTCCATCCCAACTTTTTTTCACTGTTTTCAAAAATTGAAAAACCAAAGATACCCTTTTGAAGAGGACATGTCGATGTGTGGGCTGTGCATTTTAAAGAAATTTTTGGATGTGTATTTTTTACCCTGCATATTTTTCTTTGCGCTGCTTCGAAGTTGTTGTGAGGTTTTCTAAGTCTAAGTTTTAGAACTAATTAAGAAAAAATCGATATGAATTCCAAAATGCATGAATGATACCTCAATGGATAGAGGATTCGGTGATGAATCTATCGGTATGAACTCCATTCAGTTATGTGCCATGAATGGTAGGGTTTACACCCCTAAAAGACACAAAGAAACATTGATTTTCATGTAAGAGGGATAATTCTTTGTTTTTCAGGCCCTCGATCGAGGTATTAACATCCCTCAATAGAGGTTTTTAAATAATCTCAATTGAGCTACCGTTTAAATCTATTTTTATAATTTTTTTGTACAAGGACCTCGATCGTGGCCTTAAAACCTCGATCGAGGTTTTTTTTAAACCTATATCGAGGTCTTAAAACCTAGATCGAGGTTTTTTTAAAACCTATATCGAGGTCTTAAAACCTAAATCAAGGTATTCTTAAAACCTATATCGAGGTTTTGTTAAACCCTCGATCTAGGCTTTATGACCTCGATCGAGGGTTTAAAAATTGCTCGATCAAGGTACATTTTTGTGTTTTTTCCGAAATCGCCTTGCCAAAAAGTGTAACCCAGCTCTATAGATGCACCCTGATATTATGAATTATGCCAATATATATAGCAATGTTTTTTATTCAATGTGTAACAAAGCATAGTTTTGGAAAGACATGTTGGTTAATGGTAAATCAGATGACAAATATGTAAAATGGTAATGAATAGTCTCCCCGCAAGTTAAGATGTCTTAGGTTTATGAAAAGGAGAAAGGAAATGTAGTGAGGGAATTTTCCAAATTCATTCATTTTCTAGCATTTAAGGAATTATATGGTTAAACATTATTAAACAACATACCTCCACATACCCAAAAAGTTGATGAACTTATGCAATAGGAATGTGGCTACTACTGCTGAATAATAGAATGTGAAGTGAAGGATCTGAATTGCTTCTTGGTTGGATGAAGTATGGTAATCTCATATGGCTGAAGTATGTTGCTGTAAAAACTATGGTAATCTCATATGGCTGAAGTATGTTGCTGTAAAACTACTGGTGGTGTCATGTAAAGTATATAGTCTTCATGTGCTACAAAACCCGATGGTACAATTCTTACTATGTGAATAAATGTGTCGATCTCAAACATGGAAATAAGTCATTCGATTACTGACCATTGATGAATGTCTCTAACTAATGCGAGACAATCTCACCATTGATGTCAATGAGTGCCAAGGTACCTAAGGACATCATGAAAAGTGTGAATAAATGAGCTGATGTTGAGCCACTTGCAATATCTAACGATCAAGGGAGATTGATGTATTCCCATGATTGTCAGCGAAAGAACTTGCCATTAAGGCATGCAAGCCTCAAGGTACTAAAAATGAACTCTAGTCTCTATCCCAGATAATGTGCTGAGGTCGATGGGGAAAGACTTGTTGAAAGGTGTTCCTTAAGGAATCCCACATCAGTCAACATGAGTTGTACATTATGAGTGGTAGGACTATATATGAAAGATATGAGGGTCAAACAGTTTTTATGGTAGGGATAAGAAAACAATGTAGTCATGGAAATGAAGCTGAATGGTTTTATTCAGAAAGAAAAAGATGAACTGGAAATGAGGAAAATGTGTATGACTCAGAAAGGTAGACATGCGAGAAGTCATGATGTATAAGGCAGTGAAAAAGTAGACTCCAACATGGATGATGAATAATCTTGAAAGTAAAAATGATAAGTAATCATGACATGGCGTAATTGGTTTATAAAAGGATTTTTTGTGGTAGAAGAATGTCATGACATTCATAGTGGAAACTCAACTTCTTCAAGATTTTAATGGAGCATTTTTTTTTTGAAACGTTTATGTGATTCTAGAAATCACTTCTGCACGTCATTCCTTCGTCTTCAAATTTGCAAAAGGTTAGCATTTTCCTGCAACAAACTTGTGAGAGCATTGAAAATATAGAAAAATATGTGCTTTAAAGAGAATAAATAAAATGCTCTTATACCTGAAAGTGGCAACCCTTCTTGTCAAAACCTGTTTCCGAGTGACTTGCAAAAACAAGTTAGCACAACAATAATAAATTTTTGAGAAGATTCCAAGTTCATTTATAATTTATAATTCTATGATTTTATTTGTTACCTAATACTTTTTATTTATTTATATGTTTTTAGTTTTTAATTTAATTTAATTTTATTTTTGTAATATTACCGTAACTCTCTTATTATTTCTGAATTGTTTTTGTATATATATTTGATTTAATTAAAAAAACAAATTTTTATATATAAGTTTATGTATATAGATATTAATATAAGTTTTATTTTGTCAATGTGCTTTTTCTAACGTTTTTAATTGTTTTGCAATAAAAACAAAAATCAAAGTATTTAAATCCTCCTTTAATAAAGATTAATGCGTCTTCATGTAACGATTGAGCAACAGAGAGAGAGGGTCGACCCTTTCATTGGTCGAACCCTCTAAAAGTAGACTATCTTAATGATCTAGAATAGAGAAGAGTGTGCAAACAAGCGATTTTTATGATAAATTTGGTAGCTTGAAACAAACGCCTACCTGCCTACCTCCCCCAACCAGAAGATGTGCAAGGTCCCACGATGCAAAAATAAAAATCAAGAAGAAAACGTAGCTGCAACAACAGCTGCCTTCGATTTGAAGATGCATACTATTTTTATTAATAACATTATTTTATGTTTTCTTAGATTACTTTTGATGTTTATATATATATTTTTTTATTTACCTAATGTCAAATAATAATTTATTATTATTATAACACCTCTATTATTATTGTTGAACTATTTTTTTATTTATTTACCTAATGTTTTTTATACATATATTTTTTAATTTTTATGTTGTTGTAATAAAATTGTTTTTATTTATTTATTTACAAAACCCTTTTATTATTTGTTTATAGAATTATTTTTTTTAAACAATGAGAACAACCAAAATGTTATTTTTATATGTTTTTATTTTTATTATATGTTTTATATATATATATATATTAATTTTATAATATTTAGTTGTTTTTGTTTTTCATATATTACTAAAAAAATATTGTTTTTGTTAATGCCATGTTTTTTAAAGTTTTATTGTTTTTTTAAAAAAAAATTATTTACATATTTTTTTTTCTAAAAAAATCTATAATGGTTTCATAAACAAGGAAATTTCGGTGCTCATCACAATCCAAAAAATCACATAGACGTTTAGTTCTGTCACAACCAATCATTAAAAAAAGAAAGCAATGAGGGAATGACGAGTCCAAAAAACTCCTTCATTATTAAAAAATAGAAAAAAAAGTCAAATATAAGGTTGTTAAATCCTCCACCACTAAGCCAAGTTATCATCGAATAAATATGAGAATAAAGCATAAATCCCTTTCATTTATGATTCAAATTCCCAACTGTAATCATCTTCTAAGTAGTGTTGCCAGTGAGCCTTGACCCAATTTATTACTTTGTTACGCAAGTTTTTTTGCTTTATGCCAATGATTTCCAAGGGCTGAGTGAAAAAATTGACTATTTTATTAATCTATATAGCATCAAAGTCCAACACATGGCTGGGGTAATGCACATATTTATAAACTAAAGATACATAAGAAACATGATGAATTTTTACATGCAGAGGTCAGCCAATTTTTCAACAATGACACCCACCTATGCCAAGATATTGAAAGGCCCTGAATATATCAATGCTTTCCTAGGTGCAACGAACGCCTTTACTTTATTTGGCTTAACTCTAAGAAACACCTTTTTTACCTTTGTTTGTGATTCAATACCAAGCTTAGCATATTCACCAAAAACTCTAATTCATATAATGCCAGAAACTCGCCAGATACAAGCTCAGCATAGGTAGGTGTTTGTGATTCAATATCTGTTTCATCTCGAAGTTTAGAAACCAGCTCAAAACTCATAAAAAATGTACCCATGGAGTCTATTTTTTAATGGGTAGGCTATTAAAATCATTTTGCTGAGCTTACATACCATGAATACGCTTTCATACCATGAATACGCTTTCTCTGAGGTGATTTGCAGTTTTCTCATCGATCTCTTTTTTCTTAAACCTGGTAAATGACGAATTTTTTATCTATCCTATACCTGTAGTGTGTGTGCTTATGATTACACTTTCAGCTTATGCCTCTACATATGCTTCAATTTCTTTTGGGGTTGGGCCAACTAATGAGTAAACCGGTTATTAAACTAGATCATACGTGAAGGGATCTGGATATTTATGAGGCGATGGATTTCAAATTAACCTTAAGTGGGTAAGTCTATCCGTATATGCATGGCCTTGGAATCGGATAAACTCCAAGTGGTTATTAAACTAAAATGAACCTCTCACTCTGCATTTTCTCCCTTTACTGGGTCTTCAATTGATAGATCAACCGAATAAACTGGGTAAAGTCCATAAACTTGAGCAATTGAATCTACATATTGATCCCGCTTTTATATAACCTGATGATTGGATACCATCTCCCAAATGAGCTAGAATCTCCAAGTAAGTTAGCTACATTGAATATAAATGAAATAAATGAATGTGCCTCCCTCATTCAATTCATCTACAATGATGGCCACAGATTTCATTGGAGAGACTACCCTAAACCTGGAGGAGAGTTAAATCATTCAGTTTCCTAAATGTAAGACTAGCCGATTTAGATGGGATTCCCCTCCTACCATTGCATTTACGGTTGGCACCGATCATGGGAAGCAAAACTATGTGGCAAATTAAATTTATGTATAAATTAAATTAAATTTATGGCAGCAAAACTATGTGGAAAAACCAATCGAACGTTGCAAATTTGTTTGGAAGAAAAGACCATGTGGGATGCTGACTCCCGATGTTAATGCAAGGAGGCATTACACCTACTCTACGAAACTAGACCGGTGGAGCAAATCTCAGCGAGAAGATAGGTGCGTTATGGGAAGAGGTGGGTTTCATGCACCGAGATTTGTTTGACTAACTTATTGCGTTAACTTCCATGTCTATACAAAAGCTACAAGTGGCACTAAATATTCACCATTAATCATGCAACGCATCTATACTTCATTGCAGCTGGAGGTTTCATTTATTGTTTATCAATCTCTAGCAGGTTTTCTCAACAAGATGCAAAGATCAACGAAGATATAAGCCACAACATACACTTTTGAATTGCGCATGGAGATCTCACAAGGAGATTCTTTCTAGTTGGATGAAGATAGATAGCTCATGGTAAAGACTTGTGGTTATGTGAGGGAAGCATCTCAGGAATATTTGGTCGAAGGCATTCTCTTTACAGTCTTTGGTTGAAAGATACTTGTACACGCAGAGCTTCGGAAAATGTTTTTCTTGTTTTTTTTTCTTTTGATGTATTTTTATGTTTGCAGGTTGTCAATGAAAGGATGAAAGGATGAAGCGTTTGCAGGTTGCGCATGAAAAGCTGAAACTTTTGAGATTTACAACTTTTTTTTTTAAGGTTTTAGTATGGAGAAAAACCACTCTGTGTTTTATTTATTTTTATAATTTTTTTTAACGTATTTTTTCTTTTTATATATATTAATATTAATTGTTTAGAAATGTCATTGTTTTAATATATATATATATATTATAATGTTTATTATTTGTTTTAAAAGTTTCAAATTTTTTATTAATTTAATAATATATATATTATTAACTTATTAAAATTAAAACTAGAAGACTAACAAAGAAACATGGGTTTCTTTAAGTTTTTATGTATATATGTTTAATACTGCTAGGGTTTGTTAAATTAATTTATTAAAACTAGAAAACTAATATTAGAGAATTAATTAGGAAATATTATATATTTTAATTTTTTTAATAGATATTCTTTTTAAAATTTGTTTTAAAATTTATTTCAAATTATTCCTAGATTTAAAAGATGCAAACTAGAAATTTGTATTCCTAATATGACTAGAAAAATTATTAAAATGAAAAAAAAAAAAAAAGAGATCAAAAATTTCATAAATATTTTTTTTATTTAAAAGATTAAAACAAAATTAAAAACAAAATAGTGATTTAGAAAAAACTGAAAATTTTAGCAAATAGAAACATTAGAGAAAATGAAAGCATCCTACATGCTAATTTTAAATTAGAAATAAAAACTAAACTCTACCTACTTTTCTTTAATTGGAATTTGCAATCATTTAAGTCTAGCGAAATTTCCAGTGGAACCATACATGTAAAAGAAGTAAAAGAACGTTCACATATGATTTTATAAAATGAAAGCTAATATATTCAAAAATATGCGAAATTAGGTATTGTGAATGTAAGTTAACAAAGTAAAAACGAAAACAAAAATGATCTAACCTAACAATTACTTGGAACCATTGTTTGATGCAGCTTTCGTTTGTATGATGATCACCCGAGATCCCTTCTTCATACTCTTCAATCTCCAGTTTGAACAAGTGTTCTTCATCTGATATGCATCATTCTTCAAATGTTGATTCTTCCTTGTTTGCTTGAGGAAGAGCGATTTCATCCTTGATTGCTGTCAAGATCTCCTCTTCTTGAGAAGAGGGGATCTTGTCTTTTGCTAGGATCTGAGTGAGTCGCTCTAGACTTAGGTTCATCCTAAAATCATTTTACTGAAATCAAATCAAATCCTAAAAAGAGAGAAAAGATGAAAAATGAGTACATGAAAAATGCAAAAAACAATATGAAATGGGCTAGTACAAAACGAGCGCAAAAACAGAAATAAGAAGTGCACAAAAATCTGTACAAAAAAAAATTGGACAGATACAAGGTTAAAAGCAAGTTAGTATGGAATATAGGCTAGCCAAAAAATGAAAGCAATCCAAACTTTACACTACAAAACTGTAAATGAAAAATGAAAACTTGCATAAAAACAAACTTGCATTTGCAAAAATGAAAGAACACTCTTGCAGAAAAAATAAACACTTTCCAGAAAAATAAATACACTTGTGAAAACAACAAGGCTTTGGGGTGACCCACTAAAGTGGATGTGTCTAGCTGTTACACCACAAAAGTTCTGTAGTGAAGTCGTCCTTGTGGCTTACCATTCCCCCTCCCCCTTTCTACGTAATAAGAAAAAAATGAACTATCTACCTATCTAAACTTTGATCCCTTTTAGCACCTCCCCAGAAATGACGCCAAAATGTTGAGGAAAAACATTAACCAATTTACAACATATATCCAATGATTTAATTGTCAACCAAGAGAGAGTGTAAACTTGTGAGGTCTAGACAAAATATATGCAGGGACAAAGTATTGCTAACTTAATCTAATATTCTAGGTGACTGAAATTAAAAATACATGTGACTGAAATTGAATTAAGCTTGCAAAAGCAGGAAATGACATGAAAAAAAATCTAATCTAGAAAAGGAGGAAATTGCATGAAATAAATCGAATCTAAGAAAGCATAAAATTACATGAAATAAAATAATTGAAAATAATCAACATGTGAGCTCACGACAAATATATATTTACAATGCATAAGAAAGAAATCATTGGAATTCTATACTAACAATTCATAAGAAACAAATCACTGAAATTCTATACTAACAATTTATAAGAAAGCCTAACTCAAATTAACATGAGAGAGTAAAAAGATTTGCATTAAAGCATCACCTGCTTTACATAACACTCAAAATCCACTCTATGACTAATTCTCAAAAGACCTAAACTATTTCTCTACTTCCACACCACTTGAGAGATCTCTAACAAAATGAGGAGAGAACCCTCTTATTTATACATGAATTCAAGATAATTAATCATAATTATAGATCCACTATTCTCTCAACTCATCCCTCTAAATCCTCAACAAACCTACTTTTCTCTCAACTCATCCCTCTAAATCCTCAACAAACCCACTTTTCCCTCAACTCATCCCTCTAAATCCTCCATTATATCTTGGATAAGATATTCCATCTCCATGATCTTCTCTTTGAAATTAGCCCACATCTTGAAGATGAAATTCGAATTTGAGGCTAGGTGGTGATTTTTGAGCTCGTTAAAGTCTCTAGATATACCTGTAATCATCACCAAACTCATCCAACTTTAAGTTATAATGAAAATATATTAATTTTCTTAATATTTAACCACAAATTCACTCAAAATACTCAAAAATAAATTATTTGGAAAATGGTAATATAAACCCATATGTATTATCAAAGTGGTGGATATTAATGGTTTTATGGAAGGATAAAATAGGAATAGGGTGAAAAATGGTATATGAAAGATGAATAAAATGTGGTATTTTTGCAACTCAACAGTCTTCGTCCAAATCCATCCCATGGTCGAGAATGGAGATGTCGCACAAACGATATCCATAACATAACTTGATAGGTAGAATGGAGGATTCCTAGACACCGGGTTCTTCGTTTATTTCTCAACAACATCCTTTAAACATAATTTGTGTGACAATTGAAGGATTGACTTGTAGTCAAGACATGATGAGAAATGGGAGCTCATTTAGTTTTTAAACACGGTACAATTGGGTAACAAGTAAAACATGTGGAGCATTGTTGCCGACAGAGAGAATGGCTCCCTAAATCAAGAGATGGGATATGATTTATTAGGCCTGGGAATGAGCTATGTAGGGGTTTCCATCCATGATTTTATCATCTCTTCAAAATTGTATTGGGTCATGGAAGCTTCAAGAAATTGAGCATTGAGCAATTGTTGTGGTGGGTTAAGGATGTATGCTCTTGCAAAGACTTCAGGGCGGAAAGATGTAGTTTCATTTACGCATGGTCCTCAAAATATCATTATTTGGGGTTTGCATGGTTAAGTTCCCACTTGACCGGGTCTTTGTATGACAGGAATGGAGGTTTGGATTCAATAAAGTAGAGTCAGAACTTACTGATATTGTTGTAAGAGGACTGGTCATGAGCAATAGTAGAAAAATCATCGTTGTAAAAAATTCATAGATTTTGGACTAGTCCAGGTAGTAGGTTTTGGACAACCGTCCGTTGGTGTCAGAGAGAATGCCAACATTAGGTTCCTTACTCTTTTGCTCATTTAGAGCGGTTTTAGACCTCATAGTTCTCGACATGTTTGCAGACTCGGAGATAAATTCTGATACAAAATTGGCGACCATAATTAAATTTACCGAGGATAAAAATAATAGAATTGAACCGGTGCGAACTAATAAATTTGAGAAAAAACTTACCTGTGGATAGCTTGAAAACAAAGGATTGGTGGGCTCAGTAAGAAAATTGTAGTAAAATATTAGTCCAGTTAAAAATCGCAGATTGAAATGGTGAACAAATCATAAAACTCATAGTTAAATTATCCAATCCCAACGGTGAAATAGATCTACGCTGTAGATTTCGATAAAATCAATGATTGGGATTAAAGTGGGAAACATAAATGCAGAGATGAACTTGAACGAGTTTCTTAATTTTTTATTTTCGCAATCTGAAATCTGCATTGTGGGTTGTGGAAATGCGGGACGATATTTGCAACCAAGAATGTATTTCTTAACTTCCGCAATTTGCAATCCCCATCGCGAGTTGTAGAATTGCGAGAAACCAATTTTGCAATTTTATTATTTATTGAGTTTCTGATTTCCGCAATCTACAATGCGAGCAACGAAAATGCAGAGAGGAGAATTGAGATTTTATTTGCAAAAATATTTCTCCAGATCTTCAATCCGCATTTGAGGTTGCGGGTTGTGGAAAAGAAAAAACAACAAAAATAAAAGGAATTTCGTTAGCTACAATTTGCGTTTGTAGGTTGAGGGTTGTGAAAAATCAATTTCAAAACCTCCAAACAAAGGGCTTCATCTATCTAAATTACGGATTGTGAAATGTGGGTTGCAGAAAAAAAATTTCAAAGCCTCCAAAAAAAGGACTTTCACTATCTGAATTGCGGATTGCAGAATGCGGGTTGCGGAGTAGAAAAAATAAAAATTTAAAAGGGTTTTTTCCACAATCCACAAAAACAAAAAAAAACCAAGGCTTTGATGAAAATTTATTGAAAAGAAAAACATAGTACTTACAATAAGCAGAAATAAGACCCCATAATAAAAAACATAGCCTAAGAGTTTACCTTAGTGAATAAATGGGGCACCCATTTCAGTAGTTGAAATCGGATCCGTTGCTTCCAGTGACGAGCGTCTAGGGTGTAGAATCTCCCTTAAAGAAGTATGGTGTCTCCTCTAGGATCGGTATGGTCCATAATCATCCACACCATTTAGTCGGGAGGCAGGTTTCATCTCCTATAGATGCTGAGCCACAATAGCATTTTTTGGAGCCTCGCGAGCGCGTTTTACAGGTGTTGTGATTCTAGTGTTCTCCATGTTCTCCTACATCAGAACATTGGAATTTCCAATAGATGCAGAGGTCTCACCTCCCATCCCATGCTAGTCCTTGTCACCACCACCTTCCTCATTGCCTTCAATGTGAAAAATGCAATAGTTCCAAAAATGGGAATTTTCCTCCTGTATGCTCAGGTACGCATCGGTCTCGTTGAGGCAGCTATGCATGCTCTGCTCCATGTCCCTGGCACCATTGCATTTTGTCGTAGTTTCCTCCAATAACATGGCCATCATGTTTTTAATCATCCAATAATGATTTATTCTACCACCGTTTCTTCTAGAGGCCAAATGTTTAGAAACCTCTTTAGATTCCCAATCATCAATCATGCATCTAACATGCATGGATACCTATGTCACATACCTGTCAGTATCTCTGAGGTTTTCTTTATGATGACCACCTCCACAACCTTTACTACCTCTAGGCTGAGTGTCATGTTGCCTGGGCATTTTCTCCTTCAACTTTGTTGGAAGTTTCACGGAGGAATAAACACTGAGCAGGAGTAGGAAGACAAGCAGGTCGAGAAAATGGAGGTTAGCAGGCCTCATGTTTTGAAATACCGGCTTCATAGAGCATTGAGTTAATACACGTAGGACTTAACTCGTCTGCAATACGACCAAAGATGGACTAGACATTCCAACTGCGTACGAGGTTGGCAAGCAGTTCACCACCTTGAGCATTTAATACACCCACAACGTCATCTGCTATGTTTCCTACGCTAGAGCCACGTGTCCTAAGCACACGTAGGGTTCACTTAGTGAAATTGTTGCATAGAATGATCATTCATAGGATATTAAAGAATATCCCTAATTTCACTAAATATTGGAAAATTCCTTCTAAAATTCTATTGTAGAACCCCCCTCCCAATTTACCTTTCCATTTAAGAAAACCCTAGTTTCACCATATATCATAGGTATCAATTTTTATCAACTTATTTTTAATACCCCTTTATATCATATTATCATGTTTTAACAAATAGTATCCCTAACACATCTTAGTATAGGAAAATAGGATGCTAAATAAATTAATAGTATAATGATAATAATGATCCCACTAGGATTGCAGCCTGAGAGACTAATCAATTTGTAATGTTGGTTAGTGGAAGACCCAACAAAATAAATAATGGGGAGTAAAACACAACCTAGTAAAGATATCAATGTAACAAATAATGCAAAAGAATGATAGTCTAATAGTTAGTGCAATTCTTAGAAAAGATGAGAATTGCAGATGTTTCACACCACAACCTATCAATATACCAATTTTATATCATGTAAATACAAGTATATCCATATAGAGCTCATGCTTTCTATATGCTTAATAAGTTAAACTCCATAAAAATAAAAAATTGAAACCCTTTCATGGTTGTAATTCCCAACCTTCCTATCAAAGCAAACATAATTTATGTTTGAAGTCAAATGAACATAGAAAAATTCCTCTTATTTTGCTATCACACCACATGATCATGTGCATAAATTGGATTAGGTAATTCGTAAGATGCAATGAATTACCTCCACTTTATCTACACTTATTCTTGTAATAAAGGGGATTAAAAACATGTTAAGACATGCCTTGCATATAAGAAATGACATTACAATTATGAATGTGCCAAATATAAATCAATCTAACAATTATTCCTAACTAGCAATGTGAAAATGTTAAAGAAGAATACAAAATGTTGAAGTAAATAACTAGTTAAGAAATATTGATCTAACTTTTCTTGGTTTTAGTGTTCGTCAAGGTTTGATTGAATATTAATTCCCACCAAAACTCCAACCTAAAAATTATTCTAAAAAATGAAGACTTTATAAGTTCAATGATTTGGAGTTATAAATCTAGCTTATGATTTGGAGGTATAAACCTAGTCCATGATTTGGAGGTATGAATCTAGACCGTGATTTGGAGGTTATTCCTTACCAAAAACGAGGACTAATATGAATCCAACTCATGATTTGGAGGTATGAATTGAGCCCATGAGTTGGAGGTATGAATCCATCCAATGACTTGGAGTTAATTTTTCATCCCACCCAAATAAAATAACCCCCAATATTTATCTTACTATGTCAAATTAAAAACGCCCCCTTGACCCCTTAATACAAGGCAATATATTTTTGAGGTTTTTTGGTATTGAAATCCCCATTATGAATGAACGTGATATGATATTTCCTCGCTAGTGAACCCCTCATGCCTGAGCGCCAGATGTCCCATGTGAAGACCTTGAGTGTCACCTGCATCTGGGAAAATGAATGATATAATAGTTATGGTAGTTATTAACATTTGTTAAAATCAATTTTGGTTTATTAAACTTTAAAATATAAAGACTCATTTGATTTTCTTTATAATTTTCTTTATATGTAATAAAATCTTTAACATAAATATTTCCATATAATATAGTTATGATGAGTTAAGCGGTTAGGAAAACCAACTAAAGATACTTTTGATATAACCGTTTATCATCTCATTATCATATATTAGTTTTTTCTTATATTCTAACCCTATATCAAGTCACATCTTTTCTTTAAATCTAAATATAATAATATTTTTAATATTATCATCATTTCATATAAACTTCTTTCTTAATTCCCAACAATTCCATATTTATACAACAATCGAAAAGTAATGAGTTAATTTAATTATATTTTTTAATTGGAAAACCTCTTTCTAAACATTCTATTTATTAGAGTGAAAAAATCTAATAATCCCTATTATTATGGAAAATGATGTATATTATATGAATCATTTTAAGATAAAAGTTATATATATTATATAGGGGTTTCAAGAATTTATCGATTATATATGAATAGTAATAATTTACTTTGATAAATTATGTATTTTTTAAGTATTTTAAAATGATATTTTTGTTTAGGATGTCTCTTTTGTTTCTGAATAAATTTTTCACACTTCAATATTTACAAAAATTTAATTAAAAATAATTTTTAATGATAGCTTGCAAAGAAAATCTCATTTATACTTCCAAAATTGTACTAACTTGTCAGCCGACGATCACACAGATGACCTAAGATGACCTAACATCAAACTTCGCCATTTGAGACTTATCTTATCCATATCTTTAGCGGAACACAGTGATCTACAATAAGGTGCTCACAGACATGATGTACGAGTGATACAATAAGGTGCTCACAGACATGATGTACGAGTGATCCCAATGATCTAGGCGTAAAAACTAGGCAACATTTCTGCACGATATTTATCATTTTGAGTATATTATATTTGAATAACAATAAAGAGATCGTTTATATTTGCAGGTTATGTAGCAGATGCCCCCATCATCATCCTCATTGCCACGGCCTGCGATTGTTCCTCGGTGTAAGCTAAACTCTTGACCATTTGACCATTTGTACCCTAAATTTCGTGAGTTTTTTTGGCTAAAATTTCATGAAATTGTTTAAATGGTAGTTTTTAGTGACTGGAATTATATAATCCCGGTGCCAAAAAGTAATCTAGGATCTTGAATTCATTTTTGCAATAAAAATTGAAATTTTAACACTACAAATCTCATGTTTCATTTTCAACAACAAATCATGTTGCCAAATTTCCGCTAAACTTACCATAAAAAGTGCAAATGATTGAGTTTAGCCAACTCTTTCTTCCTCCTCCTTTTGATGCAATAGCTTAAAGATCAGCTCTGCTATTGGCAATGCCTCTGGTAGTATCATTTTCTTGCTAAGACTTTTGGCTAGTTTCTTTATGCGCAGGATTCAAACTATTTCCTTAGGATTCAGAAAACTGCTCGTGTATGGGCAGGACTATACTTTGACTGGATTTTTTTTGCTGAGGTGGTTATACCAGTAATTCTTGATTTCCATGTTCGTCTTGCTGGACCACCTGCAGAGTAATGAGATAGAAACCCTAGACATCTCATGGAAAAACATTCATATCTAGTATTGAAAGTCGATTTTTACAGATATCTGTTTTATAATGATTTTATCTGGAATCTGCAGAACATATACAAGATCTCTTTCCAAAGAAACGATGCAACCTAAGCATTAAATTAAATCTTCCTCATCTTGGAGAATGTGTCCATGTTTCACATTCGGTCGAAGATAATTCAACCAACATAGACTGCAGCTCTTCCCGCATCCAAGCAGACTTGGGCAGACACCATAATTAGACAAATGAGAATCAAGTCAGATTAGAAACCCTAGAAGGATAGTACCAAGATCTAATTTTAGTTTGCAAAGAGATACCCCATACAAACCGACTTTCATTGGAAGAGTTCTCCAGTTTCCTTCCCCATGATCTTCGATGTATTTTCTGAGGATAGAACCTCGCCACTGGTTCACTGGCCTCTAAATATAAACCCATATTTCCATGGATCTACAGCTAGAATGATTTCATTTCAATTAAATTCAATATAAAAGAAAACAAATTAACTCAGTATTTTATGAATTTAAACATGTATCATATTTCATTTTTGGGTTATATCAAAACAAAACACACAAAGACCAAGGTTGCTTATGTTGCTTATGGATGTTTCTATGGATCTACGGCTATAATGATTTCATTTATATTAAATTCAATATAAAAGAGAACAAATTAACTCAGTATTTTATGAATTTAAACATGTATCATATTTATTTTTGAGTTATACTAAAACAAAACACACAAAGTCCAATATTTCATTTTTGGGTTATATCAAAACAAAACACACAAAGACCAGTTTTTCTTTCTTTGAGGGTCTGTACTACAAACCCACTAGTATTCCCTTTAAGGGCTTGCAAACCCACTAGTATTCCCTTCAGCTCGGTTGAGATAAAAGATAATTAATATCTATATTGACTCGACGACTAAATGCCAAATGTACTTCAATTAAGTGCTAAGCAATTGAAGTTAAAGTTAAGCTAATACTTGTAAAATTAGTCCAGTTAAGCTAATAATTATGTTCAATAATCATCCAATATAACTCTGATTAGAAATGAAGTTAATAGTTCTATAATCATTGGATTTAAGTTAATAGTTGTATCCCATAGTCAATTTAGAAGTTAATATATCAACAATTACACTTCAAGTAAAACTCATGATTGGAGTTGAACTTAAGCTAATAGTTGTATCATCAATGGGGTTAAGCTCATAGTTTTATCTCATAATTGAATAGTTGTATCTTATAATAGAATAGTTAAACTTGAAATCGATACATTAATTTAATAGAATAGTTTCTAAATCTCCTATTGATACATTAATTTAACAGAATAATTTATCACGCCTAATTGAAATTGATTTTCACTTTTAATTTGAGATTGAAATTGATCCCCATAGATGTTAGATTGCACAAGGATGAAATAAGGGTTGATTACAAATAAACAATTATTAAAATATATATAAATAATAGATGGTAGTTATTCATGGATAATGGACACTTGATCATGGAAGACAACATGTTTAACTAGAAGAAGGTGGGATCTAGGTCACTTTTGGGTGCAACAATCTATAAATGGATTTACATCACTTATTTTCAACTAAATGAAAAGTTGTAGGGTGAAATAGTGATGAACCAAGGTAGAAAGAGACAATTGTAAAAGGAAGGGTGAAATAGTGATGAACCAAGTCATCAAGAGACAATTCTAAAAGGTAAATGTTGAACTACAAATTTTTTCAGGTCGATAGTGTCACATGCCACAATTTGCAAAACATTTTTATGTTTTAAGAAACATTATGTTATATTTTATGTTAAAGTTTGTAATTAATGACCAAGTGGGGTCAAGGATAATTTAATGTAATTGTAGAATATTTTATTAATAAATGAATGAAAGATGAGACAACAGTTTAGGGAAGCTGTTAAATCAGTGTTTTACTGGTCACTTGATGGAGGAGGCTAGGTTGAGAGCAGATTGACATGTGGCAGCATCCTCAAACTATTTCTAGCTGTTGCAGGTGGCAACTTCCCTATTTTTGTGGTCATGATTCCCCAAGAAAGTGGAACAAGAGTAGGTGGCTCATTAAGTAAAAAATGACCCAAAAGACCTAGGCATGCTAATAAAAGCTTCCATTGAAGACAACTGAAGTTACTCATTTTGGATTTGTCATCATTCTGAGTGAATGAAGTGCACAAAAGAATTCGATGGAGGGGACTAGCTGAAGTAAGTTTGAGTGGAAAAGTGCTCAAGACCTGAACTAGTGTAGCTATTCCAAGCTGAGTTCATACTGCTGTAAGTAGAACTGAGTTACTGCTGAACACTCAGTGGAGGTGCAGAGGATTTCTAGACTACATTTCTCACCCAATACTTCTACTAGGTGGACCAAGAGACAAGATCGGGCGTCCTGAGAATTGCAGTCCAGCTCTTCTCCCGGAGTTGGTTGGGAGGAACATGTTCCTTAAGCTATTGTCACCTCATCTATACTTCCAGGTTTTACTTGTTTAGTTCAGTCATTTAATTATTTACTGTATCTTGAAAGTTTAAGATTTATCAATGATAAAGTATATTTCTGTTTTATTTCTGTTAGGGATAGATAGGAGAAAGGTATATGCTGTGAAAGTTACTAACTAGCTATATTAGGGTAGATAAGTAGAGAAACTTCTGAGTTAATTGATAGATAGAAATAAAATACCTAAACTATATTTTTCCATACCTTTTGCAAGGTAGTACTCTAGTACAGTAGGTTAAATATGAAAATGGTTATTAGGGTAGATAAGTAGAGAAATTTCTGAGTTAATTGATAGATAGAAAGAAAATACCTAAAATGTATTTTTCCACACCTTTTGCAAAGTAGTATTCTAGTACATCAGGTTAGTTTATTTTCAAACAATGGATTCAATGTAGTATGTATGCAGATGCAAATGGTTATTTTCTACAAGATTTTTGTATAAATTGTTTATAGGATTTCTTTTGTATTTTTATTATTTACTTAAAATATTTAAACAAACTAAATAGAGACAGAGGCAAGAGCCTAAGTATTACACACTAGTCTGTGTAATATTTTACACAGTAAAATGAGAAAAATTATATGTTATAAATCTAATATGTTAATAAAAAATAAATAATATAGAAACATGTAACTATTAAGATTTAGTTTAACTTAACAAAGACAATATATAAGCTTAAGAGTTACCCAATTGGGGCACCTAAGCGGAAATGCAAAATTAGGGCTAACAAAAAAAATGAAAACTAACTCTATAAATATTTAAAGAAGAATTAGGGTTTGTAAAATAAGTGTTCTTTTCATAATAAAATAAATTCAAAATTTATAAATATCAAAACCTAACAGTATATTCCAAAAGTACAAAAGGAGGTAAATTATTCAATTAAGATCATTTCTCTATTTTATTCCAGAAATCATTACTGAATCAATAATTAAGTAACTAATTAAGTAACTCTTGAAAGATGTTACTCTCAAAATCCCTTAAATTATAATTCATTTGAAGAAAAACAGACTAACTAATAATCTACTTGACCCTGAGCCCTCGAAAGGTAAAAGCAATAAACATAGATAGAATAATCACATTATATAATAGATTATCCAAACAAAGACAATGTTAATCAGCTTAAGCTATCAAAAGTCTTTTAAGATTGAAATAAAACTGAACAGACATAGTCTCGGCCTACGGCCTTTTTACATCACCATTCAAGGCTTAAAATCTTGAATAAAAGTATCTTAAATACAAACAGAGTTCACTTAAAACAAAACATTTGTTTCGTCTATGAAAGCCCTTCCAAAAAGAAGTTCCGTAAGAACAGCCACTAGGGATTTTTAAACCCTAAACAAATCCTCTTTTATTGGATCAATGGTCTGTTCAAATAGAGTCACAGCTTAAAGCTGGTATCAAAACAACATCACTATAATTCAACCATGGTCGAAAAGGATAAAAAATTAGTTCATTAAGTCACGTCTATGAAAGCCCACATCCTTTCTTTACAAAACAACCACTAGGGCTTTGAAAACAAACAGAGCATCTAAATAGCCACAACCAAACAAGTAACCATCAATCACACGGCAGAACCTTCCTAAAAGCGCCATACAACAAGTGCAGGAGAACCTCAGGTGAAACCGAGGCTTACCAGGATGAATGCCATCATGGAAGCTCTATTGGTGGAGTCTATCAGAATCGAGCCATCATTTGAGAGCCTACACAAATTAAAACCCCGAATGATAAATACACATAATTAAAAAAATAATAACTTTATATTGTGCAAAAGAGTTTTTAAACAAATTTGATTATTACCCAAGAGAGTTGCGCGGCTGTTTGGACGTTGGGAGCCAACCCTAGACTCCTTCGTTAGTACCATGAGTTGAAGTAGAGCACTATTAGAAGAAACACAGCTCGTAGTGTTCAAGTGAGAAGTCCCAAGCCATGACAAAGTAAGGTTCAAACCCACTCTAGGGAACAAATAGTAAAAACATAGAACTAATTACTCGCTACTAACTTTCTTTTTACGGTCAAGAACTAAGCTCACTCCTTCAAAACAACTATCACCACACTGTGTTTAGTGAAAAGCACTCGCAGGGTCAAATCATCAACATGAGGGATGAGTACGAAGCTAGGGTAATGGTGCTAAAGAGTATCACACACATTCGATTCAGAAATTACTTTAATCTCTTACACAGTGAAGGAACGAATATGAAAAGGAAGAATACACTCAATGGAGTGACAGTAAGCCATGCTACCGTGAGCCTATAGCTGCTCACTCCGTAACTCTGAAAAACAAAAGAACTAAAATGCGATTTTAGGTTAAGGACAAGCATTTTCATTGCCTCCAAAGTCAACGAAAAACCCTAATCATTGAACATCAACCACGTGTCCTCCAAATTATTTGCAAGTTATGAGTTTCTTGTTATAGTTCAAAATTCTCATTTAACCTGCACACAGTTGTAAAGATCAAAACCATATGGTAGCCTTTTACCTTGAGTTTCATTTCTTCATGTTTTGGTTTTGTTTATTAAACCAAAAACATCAATGTGGGAGGTAATCACGAGAGACTAGGGTCTTATATATAACTTTAAACCTTAACTTTTGCATATCTATGTTCACCCTCATGTTAAATAATGTTTACTATTGGTATTAGTAAGATACAAAAACAATGGAGGATAAACCAACAATATATAAAAATATTTAACCATAGAGATTTTGAGCTAGGATTTAGTCTAATCATGGATATAAAATTACGAATATAGGCATTGTAAACAAAAACTCATATAAAATGAGATTTCATATAAAAGAAAATGAAATACTAATACTTGGTTAAAGGAGAATCATTAGAATAGAATAATTAGAGTTTTGGAAAGAACTTGAATAAATATAAACAGTACTATATACCAAACACTAATAATAAATATGTAGAATTGGTCACAAGTATGTTTAACATATATTTCAGTTTATAGACTTCGTAGGTTACTATACTCTTAATGGCAGAAGGAGATTTGTCCATAAGATGCACCATCTAAAATTAAATACATGGTTGTAACTGAAAACACAAAAGGAAAGTTAATTGAACAAGTTCTGTGACAATAAGCATAACTGAACTAAATCCATTTCATTACATTAGTGTTTTACAAACATTTTTGCAGGTTTCTAATAATAAAAATATCAACAATACCTCTTACTTGGTCAAACTGTAAAACAAACAATTTAACTAGCATTTATTTCTATGGTAGCTCAATGATAATCTCAATCGAGAAATACTGGTAACAAAACTGCTTACCTATTTAGAACTGGTAAAAGAAATATTACTTCACTGCATTAGATGTAAGCTAAGTAAGCCCCGATCTCAACTAAAGTTGTTTCCTATTTGTTATAAGACAGTAAAAACACACTTAGTATCAGGTTCAACTATAGTTTTCTTTCCCGCCATTTGGAACATAACTATTGAATTTAACATCCGTAACATGGTACTGTCAAAGTAAACAAATAAATCATTTAGAACTAGAAGATTTACAATGTTAATACAACTATTTGAAATAACCACTAGCAATTATTAATCCTTAGACAGTGACAAATACGAACATTTTATGTTACATGAAAAATTTTAAATTTTCATGATTTTTTGGGTTATTACATGTGGTATAAGAGCACAAGGTTCAGACACTAGGCCTGAATGTGGCTCAACTTGCATAAATAAACCGTGGAATTAAAACATGCGTACTGATTTTTACTTTTCTTTTGAAATATACTTCCGGAGAATTTTTCTGAGTTAATTGTAGGTATGGAAAGATTGGAAGAATATGTGGATGAGGAGTCCCCATTTACTGAATGACGTAATTCTAAAAGAGAACCCATACAAGAAGAAATAACTAATAACTCTTCTGAATTATTACAAACAGTCAAGGAACTAAGAATAGAGATGGAAACAGTCAAAAAGAAAAATGACAGAATTTTGAGAGCTCAGGAGGAGCTGAATCAGATTTTAATGGAAAAATTTCAGAATGAAGAAAAAGATAAATGAATAGAGTCTGAAGATATGCCTTACCAATATAAAAATAAAAAGTCTAAACAGTTTAAAATCAAAAGTAGCTCATCTTCTGAGGTTTATGGCTATCCACCTAAAAAGAATTATCAATATACTAGTGATAGTAGTGAAGATAATCATCATATGAGAAAGAGAAAATTTAAACCTTACAAAGAAATTTCAAGAGAATTTAAAAAAATAAAGTCACCAACCTTTAATGGTGAAACTGAGAAGGGAGAAGAACCTGAATCATGGTTGTTTGGGATGAATAAATATTTTCAAATTTATAATTATTCTAATCAACTAAAAGCCAGAATGGCTATTTACAACCTCACCGAGAAGGCAAACATTTGGTGGCAGGACCTAAAAAGAGTAAAAGGTATTAGGGATAAGAACATTAACATGAGTACGTTTAAGAAATATTTTAAGAAAAAATTCTTGTCTAAACAGTACTATGAGGAGCGGGCTAAGGAATTTTATGAATTAAAACTCGAAACAATGAACATGAAAGAACTAAACAGTAAATTTCTAAGTCTTCTTAGATATGTGCCTTACATTGTGGATGAGAAGCCTAAGGTACAATGGTTTCTAAGAAGTTTACATTTTCATATAAAAGAAAGAATTGAATATGACAATCCATAAAATTTAGAAGAAGCAATGAGAAAGGCGAATTTGTGTTATGAACAGAATCACAAAAAGGGAAGTATGACAAATTGGAAGGCTAAAAGAACTAATAATTTTGAATAGAGGAAGAAAGGTTTTGTACCTAACTGTAATATTAAGAATAATAACACATGAAATTTTCCTAATAAAAATTTTCAAGGGAACAAAGGTAATTCACAGATAAACACAAATGGTCAAAAAAATAAAGAATCTGTTGATAATCAGAGTAACTACACTAAGAATATTGAACAAAAGGAACCCGTAAAGTGCTGGGAATGTAATGGTCCTAATTATACATAATTTTTCCCCAATCAGAAGAAGACTATTAGAAAAATACATATGATATAGGATGAGATGACTATCAGTGATATAGCGAGCACAATTCCCAAGATCAATGCAGCACTTGAGAATAGGCACGTGGATTATCAAACCTCCATGGTGGAAGTGGAAGGTAAGCTGAATCAAATACCTATATCTATTTTAATTGATCCAAGGGCTAGCTTAAGTTATATTTCTCTTGATTTAGTATAAAAATGCATGTTATCAGTAGAAAAGTTTGCAAAGTTTTGGTTATCCCAGCTAGCTACCATTGCAAAAATAAAGGTGATTAGTTTTGTTAAGAATTGTACTGTAAAAATGGATCAGTTTGAAACCTCTATTAAGCTTAATATACTACCTTTAGGTTCTTATGATATGTTAATTGGTATGGAATGGTTAGAACAACACAAGGTAGTTCTGAAATGTTACAAAAAAAAATTTACTTGCATAAATAACGATGGAGAAATAATAAAAGTAAAAGGAATCCCTAGGAAAACAACTATAAGACAGATTTATTCCTTGCAACTTAAGAAAGTTGTTCGGAAGAGCTATAAAGCCTTTGCTGTACCAGTAATTAATGAAGAAAATACTAGTAACTAAGATAAATTAAAACTGGAAGATATTTCGATCCTGAGTGAGTATTCAGATGTATTTCCAGAAGAAATTTTGGGACTTCCTCCGAAGCGGGAGTTAGAATTCACTATTGAGCTGGTACCTGGTGCAGTGCCCAGCTCAAAAGCCCCTTATTGGATGAATATACTAGAATTAAATGAATTAAAGACATAGTTAAAAGAACTTATTGATAAAAATTATATCAGACTCAGCGTGTCTCCCTGGGGAGCACCTATTATTTTTGTTAAGAAGAAGGACAAAACTCTACGATTATGTATATTTTACCATCAACTAAATAAAATGACTATCAAAAACAGATATCCGTTACCCTGCATAGATGATCTGTCCGATCAGCTACGTGGAGCAACTGTTTTATCGAAGATTGATTTACGATCTGGTTACCACCAGGTCCGAATCAAAGATGAAGACAACTTTAAAACAACTTTCAGGAGTAGGTATGATCACTACGAGTTTTTTTGTTATACCATTTGGGCTTACTAATGCCCCAACTATTTTCATGTGTCTGATGAATAATGTAATGCATAAGTACCTTGATAAATTTGTGGTCGTATTCATTGACGACATCTTAATTTACTCAAAGTATGAAGAAGAACATAAAGAGCATTTAAATATTGTCTTACAAGAGTTACGAGAACATCAACTCTATGCAAAATTTAGTAAATGTGATTTCTTTAAGGATAAAATACAGTATCTAGGTCATGTAGTGACTGAAGAAAGAATTTCTGTTGATCCTGAAAAGATAAAGGCAATCGAAGAATGGTTAGTCCCAAAAGAAGTAACTGACATACGATCATTCATGGGGATTACTCACTATTATCGAAGATTTATTGAAGGGTTTTTAGGAATTGCAAATCCCATAACTTCTTTACATAAGAAAGAGAAGAAATTCGAGTGGAGTCAAAAGTGTGAAAATAGTTTTAAAAAGTTAATAACATTATTAACCACCACACCAATATTAAGAATTGCTGATCCTAATAAAGACTTTGTAGTATGTACTGACGCATGCAATGACGGTTTAAGTGGAGTTTTAACTAAGGAAGGACACATCATTGCTTATGAGTCTAGGAAGCTGAAGATTCATGAAAAAAATTATGCGACCAAGGACTTAGAATTGGCTACTGTCATACATGCCTTAAAAATGTGGTGTCATTATTTAATCGAAAGAAAGTTTATATTAATGATAGATAATAAAGGGTTAAAATATCTGTTGGATCAACCTAACTTAAATGCTAGGAAAGCTAGGTGGCATTCTTTCCTTAGCGAGTATGATTTTGAAATCCAACATATTAAAGGAAAAGAAAATAAGGTTGCTGATGCTTTAAGAAGAAATGCAAAACTGAATTTTGCAGCAGGGTGAAATCATGAAGTTGGGTGTCTATTCCGTGACAAATGCGCCTTCAAAATCATATTCTAGCATCTTTCGGCCGAACTAACAATATTTTTCAGCCGAACTAACAATATTTTTCGGCCGAAATAATTCAACATTTTTCGGCCGAATATTTGTTTTTTCGGCCGAACGATAAAAGTTGACGCCGTGCCTCGTATTGAACGGCTTGCACAGTTTGCCGGAAAAATACCGTCCGGCTAAGACCGTTGGCCAGATAAGTTTTCGGCCGAACATTTATTCGGCCGAGGAATTATTCGGCCGAAAAATTGTTCGC
>LPNX010100548.1:15616-37082 GCA_001517045.1 Pseudotsuga menziesii | reverse complement strand
AAGCTTGTTCATAGTACTATTCTATTGCACTTGCACTGAAGCTAAGTTAAATTGTTTATAATGGGAGAAGGAAAACCCCATGTAGTGGCAGTCTCGTCCTTGGCTCAAGGCCATCTCATTCCATTCCTTCAGCTGGCCAAGCTTCTCGCCTCGAGTGGAGGCTTGGTGGTTTCGTTTCTAAAAACCCCTGGGAATGCGAAACGTCTCCAACCTGAGGTCGAGGGTTCAAATCTGGACATGATCCGGCTGGTATCCATTCCCATGCCTCCTATCGAGGGGGTGCCCTTGGGAATCGACAACACAGACAATGTACCCATGCACGTCGTCCCCTTGCTATTTGCTTCTTCCCACAAACTGGCTGGCGCATTTGAAGAATGGTTGCAGGATCATGGCCAGATGAATAATATTGAATATCCTTCTCCAATCTGCTGCATCATCACCGACATGACAACGGGATTCTTTTTCCAGCTTGCCAGTGGGTATTCTTTGGTGTTTCCATAAACCTTGAAATTAAACTTACTGCAAACATTATATCAGGTCTTGTTGTAGTTAAGTACATGAGACTTCCAACCAGTCTCTTATACATCATTGGATCAACCTTCAACCCATCATCTTCCTTACTGAGTTTTGTGTCATTTTATATTGGAGTTACAACTGGCTTACAATTCAGCATTCTGAATCTTTCAATACATCATTTGCATATTTAGACTGACATATAAAAATACCATCTTCAGATTGAATTACTTTAATACCAAGGAAATATTTCATCATTGCTAAATCAGTCATCTCAAATTCTGTTTTCATGGCTTTCTTGAACTCATCTACTGACAGATCTCCAGTGAATATCAAATCATCCACATATAAACAAACCATCAGTATTTTACCTTCTTGGTTTACCTTTGTATACAATGTTGGTTCACTTGGACTTCTGCGGAATCCTTCACCATTCAAATATTCATCAATTCTGTTGCACCAAACTCTGGGTGCCTGCTTTAATCCATACAACACTTTCTTCAATCTGTAGACTTTGTCTTCTTTTCCATCAACCTCATATACTAGAGGTTGTCTTACATAAACCTCTTCTTCTAAAGATCCATTCAAAAATGCAGACATTACATCCATTTGATGTACATACCATTTATTATGAGCAGCAATAGCCAATACCATCCTTACAGTATCAAGTCTGGCTATAGGTGCAAATGTCTCATATAATCAATTCCAGGTTGTTGACTAAACCCCTGAGCAACAAGTCTTGCTTTATATTTTTCAACATCACCATCAGCATTTAACTTAGTTTTATAAATCCATTTAACACCAATACAATTTTTATCTTCAGGCAAATCTACAAGATTCCAAGTATTATTTCTTTCTATGACATCAATTTCTTCATCCATTGCTTTTATCCAAACATCCTTTTGAACAGATTCATCAAAATCTATAGGATCACATGCTATAAATGCAAAATTTGAAACTTGATCTACTTCATCATTTTGTTCATATAATTCTCTTAAAATTCTAGTCTTCTAACCTCTAACTTTGTTTCTTAATGGTGCCAATGTAGGATTTGATTCATTACTTACCTTCGATCTTGTTCCTTGTCCTCCACCAACACTTGATGGTTCACCATGTTCATGAGCTCTGGGCGTTCTGGAAGGTGTCCTTCCTGCTGGTGTATGTGGAGTCAACTATCGTCCATGTGTGCCCTGTTCATCTTTTCCATCTTCTGTGTGAGGTGTTACAGCGTCCTCACCAACTAATTTATCAATGCTCCCATCCCATGCTTCTCCTTCTTTAAAAACCACATCTCTGCTAATTACATACTTCTTGGTGATGGGATTATAAAGCCTATATGCTTTAGATTCTTCGCTCTATCCAACAAAAATACATTTCTGACTTCTGTCATCTAACTTTCTCCTCACATATGGTATATAACATGAATATAAATAGGTTAAATGATATATATTAATAACAATATTTTAATTCTAATATACAAATATAAAACAAAATATGATTTTGAAATCAATTATTTTTAATAAAATAAGTTTTTGTTATTACATGGTACATTTTTTTATTAAAAACTTGTGACAAGTATTTTTAGGATCCCTTAAACAATGTTGTTAATCATTTCAATAATCCTTCATTGCTTTCTAACTTAGTGCTCACTTACAAGTATGTAACAATTAATTTTAAAAAATTCAGTAATTAATGCTCTTAAAAAAATTACATAATTAAAAAATTTAGTAAAAATAAAACCTCTAATTTTGTGCTATTCAAATATATTTATAAATGCATAAATTAATTATGTGCCCCTAAAACTTCAATAAATGAATTATGTGCCCTTTAGAAACTGCAATAAATGACTTATGTGTCTTTAGAAACTACAAAAAAAAAACGACAACTATTATGTGCCCTTAAGAAATGGCGAATATTAATCAGCCTAAGGGAAGAGCAATGATTGTTGTCGCAAGCTCATTAATGAGTGTTACATTTTAGCAGCAGCAATCATTGCTATTGTTTGGGATTTTAAGAATTTCTTCAAAATTCATAAGAGACCAAATCATGCTGTTTAAATTGTAGAACATTGAAATCACACTCCGACCATGAATCATCACCTGTGCGCTAACAACTCTCGGACAACCATTCTCACATTCTAGGGTCCCTTCATAATGTAAACAATCAACTTTAGTTGGGAAATCCTGAATCCAACATCACTTTTAAGAATTTGATCCAGGAGAGCAGACCAAGCTGCGTCACTCATCAATGACTATAGACTTGTTTATAACTTTATTAGGTAAGGAAATCCAATGGGAATCACATTGTTCATTGTTGTTTGTAAATGGAAGTTCACTACTTAAATCCAATGCACACTATACAATAAGCTCTACACATTACAAACAAGGAATACTTTTTCGTTCAGGTTTTTGGGGAACATCTACCAAAAGAGTTTACGGTGGATGTTGCTACAGATTCCTAAAGTATTCGAGCTATAAAATATTTATTAATAAAAAATTGGTTTTATTTTATAACAAGGTGGATGAGTAGCAAAGCTACATATTCCTTGCCATTAAGTTTGTAAATTGGATGGCCATTATAAATTGGATATACAACGATCCAGTTGTTGACCTGTGAGGGTATCATCTTGAGTTCTTTCGTAAAGGGTCCATTCTCCTAACATTTGTATTACAGTCTTGATATCATTTTGGGATTGACACTGAATGTTCAAGACAGGTTGGTCAGGCACTTGGGACAATAGATTATTCATGGTGTTAACTCCAAATTGGAATTTTGGGTTTGGAGCCTTTGATGCGTCAGGCATCTGGAAGTCAAAGGTGTTTTCACAAGGAGGTGGATTATGGATGGATGAATACTCTGCCTTATCATGAACAGAAACCATATTCAAATATTTAGTATCTAAGGCAGGAGGAACAGTTTTAAAGTGATCACTCCATTCCTTGATTTCATCACATTCCTCTTCATCTCTTCCAAAATTAAATTATGGTTTCTCATCCTCTGAAATACATAGCATACTAAAAGAAACACTACGATGATGCTTATTTTCTTTCTTTGGAGTTTCTTTTCTTTTATGACCTTGTGATGCTAAGGCAAAGACTGAGGGATTGACACCTGGGATATCATTTATTTCTCCTAATCTTACAATACAACAAGTCAACTTGCATAAATGCATTTCTCTTTCTATTATACCTTGCATCAAACGGTGTTCTATAGCCACATCCTCCTTCTTCCCAACCATATATAATCACAAACCTCCTCCATCCTCTCATTCCCCTTCCATACCTGACTCTCTTCTTGGCATTCTCCAGTCACCTCATTTCCCATTCACAATAATAAAAAATCCATTGTTTACATTTATCCGAGACCCACTAAAGAACATAACAACCTCAATATTGTAGTATCCATCTCTCCCCTTCCCACCTATCTCTCAATCCCTAATGTTCATGGTACTCTTAGTTGTTACAACATCACAATATTTAACAATATTACTAGATAAAGGATCTCAAACAACTCAACACAATTAGGAGGGAAAATTCTAGATGTGAAATTAAATTATTCTGTGGGGTAGTTTTCCATGTTTTTTTATGAAAAAATATTCATTAATTTTCCTTTTTATTTTTTTCTAAAATGATTTAGACAAATTCCACAAATTATAACTTGAAATACCAAATTCCACAAAATAAAAATTAATTTACTCTAAGCATCACCCAAATTGTCTAGTAACTCTATAAAATCCTTAAATTTTTTAATATTTTTTCAAAAATATGGCGAAACATTTTATGGTTGGAAATTTAAGAATTAATAAAATTCTCTATGGATTCCACACTTAAAAAAAATTACAGATCCTTGATATTTTACCATACAATTAGACAACACAAAGCCTCAGGAATCATGCAGATAATTCATTAGAGATTGTTGAAGTGGACTTCATTTCTCATTGAAGAGCCATTCCAAAGAGGCTCCTAATGTACTATAGAATGTAACACGGCACACTCTCCCTCTTCCAATCCTTTAACACAACAATGATTAAGGTGGAAGTCCACATTTTGAGCCTTATATCGCTACACCAACATCAACGTATGACATTCCTATATGTTGAAATAATTGCTCATTTAACATCAAACTACAAGTTGGATGGTTAGACTCAACCCTAGATAAATTCTATAGTTTAGATGGCACTTGATGTTTGAAGATATATATTTACTTTCATTGCAACTAAACAACTAGCACACTCCATTTCATCGTAGTAATTGTTAGCAACTTCACCATAATGGGTTAAGCATAACCTATGGTACTTTCTCCAAGGCATTCCCTTTTGGATCTCATATTTTAGCTTCCAGATACTCTTACACTACACGAAGGAAATCCCAAGCTCGTGACACTCAAAGACACAAGATCTTGTATAACTATACAAGTTTCTCGCCAACCACCAAAAATGACAATAATCACCACTTCTACACATTCTATTGCTCAACTCATTAATCTTCTCCTCTATGTATAAAATTCTCTCATGTAATTGTGGCATGGAACATGGTTGTCTGTACACCTTTGGATATCATTCCATACATAAATGTGCCATAGGGATTTCAACGTCACATTTGAGCAATGAGTTCAATATCATAATTATGTGACATGTTTTCATTCGTGAAATAAAATAAACATTTTTAATATTGTAGTTTTGTGACATATGTTTCATTGGCAATCTCCCAAGAGTATATGAAACAACCCGCAAGTCACATATATCAATAATTCATAGGTCATTCTTGGCCAAGACTTCACATCAAGGAGATGCCTATGCTTTGAGCTTCACTATAACGGGTCAATATGTGCAACCCTATCACCCGCCGAAATTGAACCTGTGAAATCCTCAAAGTTAACACATATTCTCAACCATTCGACCCACTCACATATGGTATATAACATGAATATAAATAAGTTAAATGATATATATTAATAACAATATTTTAATTCTAATATACAAATATAAAACAAAATATTATTTTGAAATCAATTATTTTTAATAAAATAAGTTTTTGTTATTACATAGTACAATTTTTTATTAAAAACTTGTGACAAGTATTATAGAAACTTGAAATATTTTAGGATCCCTTAAACAATGTTGCTAATCATTTCAATAATCCTTCATTGCTTTCTCACTTAGTGCTCACTTACAAGTATGTAACAATTAATTTTAAAAAATTCAATAATTAGTGCTCTTAAAAAAATTACATAATTAAAAAATTTAGTAAAAATAAAACCTCTAATTTTGTGCTATTCAAATATATTTATAAATGCATAAATTAATTATGTGCCCCTAAAACTGCAATAAATGAATTATGTGCCCTTCAAAAATTGCAATAAATGACTTATGTGCTTTTAGAAATTGCAAAAAAAAAATGACAACTATTATGTGCCCTTAAGAAATGGCGAATATTAATCAGTCTAAGGGAAGAGCAATGATTGTTGTCGCAAGCTCATTAATGAGTGTTAGATTTTAGCAGCAGCAATCATTGCTATTGTTTGGTATTTTAAGAATTTCTTCAAAATTCATAACAGACCAAATCACACAATTGAAAACGTAGAACGTGGAAATCACACTCCAACCATGAATCATCACCTGTGTGCTGACAGCTCTCGGACAACTGTTCTCACATTCTAGGGTCCCTTCGTAATGTAAACAATCAAATTCAGCTGGGAAATCCTGAATCCAACATCGCTTTTAAGAATTTGATCCAGGAGAGTAGACCAAATTGCGCTACTCATCAATGACTATAGACTTGTTTATAACTTTATTAGGTAAGGCAATCCAATGGGAATCACATTGTTCATTGTTGTTTGCAAATGGAAGTTCACTACTTAAATCCAATGCACACTATACAGTAAGCTCTACACATTACAAACGAGGAATACTTTTTAGTTCAGGTTTTTGGGGAACATCTACCAAAAGAGTTTACAGTGGAGGTTGCTACAGATTCCTAAAGTACTTGACGGATAAAATATTTATTAAGAAAAAATTGGTTTTTTATTTTATAACAAGGTGGATGAATAGCAAAGCTACATATTCCTTGCCATTAAGTTTGTAAATTGGATCGCCATTATAAATTGAATTTATAAATGTATTGAATTAAGTTTGTAATTCAAATATCATTGCATTCGTAAATTGAATTGCCATTGAATTTACAATTATGTAAATGTGTTAGAAGCATTTGTAGCTGAGTGTATTAGCTAAGTCGGTTAGTCAAGCTAAATAGATCTATTGGTAGCCAATTGTATTAGCTAAGTCGGTTAGCCAAGCTAAATAGATCTATTGGTAGCCAATTGCATTAGCTAAGTCAATCAACATTATGCTTTTCATTTCATTTCAGGGGTGTATTGATTGACCAGTGCTGCAGTTTATTATTCTAGTCCATCTGGTTGTGTATCATTGTATAGACTAGTAAAATGATTTTTCTACATAAACATTTTACTACAATCACATCCTCAACTTTCTCCCATGGAAATCCATTTGATGTCCTAATAATGATGTTGATATGTATCAATTTTCTAAGAATAACAACAATGAATTACATCTCCATATGATATTATAGTGAACTGCCTGCACTGATATGTCAGAAATGTCAGGAGAGAAAGAATAAAAAGGGTTTTTGACAATAAGAGTATGGAATGCAAGAACTTATGAAAACCTGTTAATATTTAGGAAAAATTATAGCATAAAAAATTGTGTTTGTTATGGCATGAATGTCAAAACCAACACATGATTTCCTGCACTACAGGCAATAATAATTGTGTATAATAATTTTGTTTATTTGTTGGATTGTTTCTAACTTTATTGATTTATGGTTTAAAAAATACTATTAGGGAGTATTCAAGTTGTCAAAATTACATGGTATCCAGTTTTACGTGGACTACACCAGTCTCAACTTGGCTGTATTTTGAGTGTCACTTCACCTATAAGGAGAATTGAAATCTGGTCAACTAGATCCACACCTTAACTAAGTAAACTAATAAAAATTGACTAAAGATGATACTATACACTAAAATTTTAAAGAGGTTTAGCTTATTATGAGATAATCTCTTTCAATTACATGGTATCAACTAAAAACTCTGACGCTGTTTGGCCCTATTTTTTTGCAGGTTCCTTTCACAATTTCAAGATATGATAATATTTTTCCTTTCACAATTTCAAAATATGATAATATTTTTCCAGCATAAATGTCACAAAAAATGTATTAAAATTAGTGGGTGGAAAGTTTTGCTTCTTTCTCCCACCTTTCCATTATCTCCATTTTTAATGGAGAGGCTTGAATTTGCTTGATAAGAGTAAGGTCGAGATACCTTTCAGCTTCTTTTCTTGATGCATAATCAAGGATTTTTCTTCGTTCTACTTTTGAAAGTTATTCATCCCATGGTTTCAGGAATAAGCCATTTCTGGGTTGATAAAGTGGTGCTTTACCATGATCTGCATCTGAACTGGAGGCACCAGCTGAGAACATGCTAAGAGTAGGAGCAGTTTCTTTAGATTGTTCTCTTGTGAGCATATCAGCAAGGCAATTGAGATAACCTGGCTTATACACAATTTCAAAATCAAAATTACTGAGCCAAATAAACCATTTTAAAATACGACTACTGTTCTCTGCCATCAAATTTTCATTTTTAAAAATACCATGCATTATCTTTAGATCTGTTCTAATAACAAATCTAACTGGTTTCATAAATAAAATAAAATGTTGGACTGATTTCTTAACAGCCAAAATCTCTTTGTGGCTGGAAGGGTAGTTGAGTTCTGTTGCTTTGAAGGAACCCGAACCATAGCCACTTACATGTTCTTTGCCTTCTATAACCTCAAGTAAACGCCACCCCAAGTATGGGAAGAAGCGTCTGTTTCAACGATCAACTGTCTTGAGCCCTAAGGTAAAGAGAGAGGAGGCAAATCTAATACTTTGGCTTTGATATGCTGCACAGCCAAAGTCAAATCTGGTGACCACTTTACAGGATTATTTTTTAATCTTTGTTGAAGAAGATGAATATCAACGGCCTGTCCTTTATAAAAGGGTCTGATGTAGTTGAGACTACCAAGGAATGTTTGCAACTGATTTTTATTAAGGATTTGGTCAGGGAAATGGCTGAAGGTGTTGAGGACATGCTTTTGCAGGATGATCTGTCCTCTTTGGATTTTAAATCCAAGAAATTCCATTTCGGTCTTTACTATCTCCATCTTGCTTTGAGACATGACAAAGCCATGTTTAAAAACCAAATCATAAAACATCTGTAAATGTTTCAAGTGTTCTTGCAAGTTTTTGGAAGAGATCAGAATATCATCAATGAATACCAATGCCCATTGTTTTTCTCTAAAAACATCTTCCATACGCTTCTGAAATTCTGATGGAGCGTTATTGATTCCAAATGGTAGAACTTTCCATTGGTATTAACCGTGTGGAACTACAAATGATGTCTTAAAATGGTCCTTTGCATTAATACCAATTTGGTAGAATCCTGATTTCAAATCAAATTTACTGAATATTGTGCAACCAGCAATTCTTTGCAGCAGACTGGCTTTATCTGGCAGAGGGTACCGAACGATCTAGAGTATAGCATTGAGAGGTTTATAATTTACCACAAGCCTCGGCTTTCCCCGCTTGATCTCAGAATGTTTGTTTACAACAAATGCTCGGCAAGCCCAAGGGATCTTATATGGTTCTATTAGGCCTTTGGATAGAAGTTCTTTAATCTCGAAGGCACAGAAATCTCTTTCTGAGGGGGACATAAGACGAGTTGAAGCTTTCATCAGTTTGATATTTTGCAATGGATCAAATGGCAAGGAGACAAAATATTTTTCTCTTGTCTAGAATGCATTTGGGCTTTCTGAGCAACAGTCTTTAATCAACTTTCCAGTGATCTCTGCAAGGGCTTTTTCTCCATGGGTATCAGAAAAGGATATACAACGATCCATTTTCATCAATTGAGCAAGATTGGTTTCCTACACAGGATTCTGTACAAAGGATTGACATTTCAAACTAGGATTAAAGAAAAGAGGAAGCTTGACTGTACAATTATTAATAACATAGGAAAATAACATTTTCTGGGTATCAAAAGAAAAAGGACCAACTTTGGACAAAAATTCTGAACCTAGAATACAGTCTTCCTTAATGTCATCTAATCTGTACCAGGTTACTGCATTAGAAGTTTTATTTAGCTTTATCGGGAAATTTTCAGCTATTGGAGCAAGGGGGACTAGAGTTCCTTCAATGGCTGGCCCACGGTCTGTAGTGTTTTCCCAATAGAATGAAGGGAGTGTTGAACCTTTTTCTAGGTTTACCTGACAACCAGAATCAAGCATATAGTCTAAAAAATATGGTTTGAACTCATTAGGGCATAACTGGATTCGTATAAACATCTTTGGACGAGTGAGCATTCCTAAAGTAATATCAGGAGAAGGTTCTTTCTTTTATGGGCTTTCCATAGCTTGGTCATAATGCTTGCTTAGTTCTTCATCAGATGATTGATCCCTTTCAATCTGTATGATCTTAACCATACTCTTCAAATCTTCGATTTCTGTTACCAATCTTCTAAGCTGCTGTTGTTTCTCTTTGATTTGCAGTCGGAGCATTTCCTCTTTATGACTCCTAAAGCACTGTCTGCTTTCATGACCGTCAAGGTAGCTTTTATAGAGTTTAGCAGCACTATACTGGGCAGGAGTTGCATAACTTACCTTTCCTTTACCTTTATCTTGCTCAAGCATTTTGAGCAATTTCTTCTTTTCATCTTTAAAAGGTGCTCTCAACTTATATTCAAAGGCAGGTGTTTCAGATAATTACAAATCTATTGCTGCAATTTGTTTTTCAATGTTCTGTGGCTTGTTCACAAAGAACATATACAATGAGAAATCATACTCTGGAGGCTCAAACCCTCCCAAATTTGGTTTAGAATCTGATTCTGAAGAGGAAGAATAAGAAGCAATTTTTTTAAGAGCAACATTGTTGTTATTGGACTCAGAGTCATCGAATGCAGTTGATGCATCAGAAGGCAAGAAGATTACTTCACCCGAGGGTGACTCGATTTCTGAACTGGAATGTAGATCCCACCATCGCGGATCTAATTGAGCACATAGGGCAGCAAGCCTTGGTTTGGATTTCTATTTTGGACATTTATTTGCCCAATGGCCTTTTTGGCTGCATATGAAGCATGTTTCCTTATCATTTTTGTCCATTCTTCATTTAACAAACTTTTTATGAGGTTGTTTGCTATATTTCCTAGAAGTTTGATATCCATGCTTTGTTTTATGCTTATAGGGATTTCCTGTATCCAGATGATATCTAGGAGCACTAGAATAGAAGCCTTTCTTATGTTTAGATTTATGACATTTGCAATCTTGTGATAGATGACCTCTATTGTATGCACCACATCCCCAATCAAGCATTTTTGCAACATTCTTACAGAAGGATGATGAATACATACTTTGATGATGCTTGAAGTCTTTACTGCCTCTTTTTTCCAAGCAGTGCTCTTGCCATGTTTCTAGTATGTAATTATGCAACTGGGATAGAGAGAGGCCTTGGTAATTGATATTTTTGTCCTTCATAGATTGTTCCACAGTATCTAGAACATGACCTGGGAAGCTTCTGAGATAATTCTTCAGATAAGCAGGGTCTCCTGATTTTCCAGAGGAAATCAAGAGTTGTTGTATATAACATAAATATTCTTCACTCTGTGCAAGATTACTGAGTTCAGCTGACATAAATAGAGAAGCAAGATGTTCATAATCTTCGCTTTCATCGGATCCATAGAACTCTTTACCCAATGCTTTGAGTATCTGATGATCAACATCTTCAGCAGAGAGCATTTCATTTCTGGCTTCTTGTGGGAGCCATCTCCACCCCTCATTAGCAAGTCCTGAAAGACCTGCGATAATCTGTCTAGCCAATTGTTGACCAGTGAGGGTATCATCTTGAGTTCTTTTGTAAAGGGTCCATTGTCCTAACATTTGTATTGCAGTCTTGATATCGTTTCAGGATTGACACTGAATGTTCAAGACAAGTTGGTCAGGAATTTGTGACAACAGATTATTCATGGTGTTAACTCCAAATTGGAATTTTGGGTTTGGTGCCTTTGATGCGTCAAGCATCTGGAGGTCAAAGGTGTTTTCACGAGGAGGTGGATTATGGATGGATGAAGACTCTGCCTTATCATGAACAGACATCATATTCAAATATTTAGTATCTAAGGCAGTAGGAAAAGTTTTAAAGTGACCAATCCATTCCTTGATTTCATCACATTCCTCTTCATCTCTTCCTAAATTAAATTATGGTTTCTCATCCTCTGAAATACTTAGCATACTAAAAGAAACACTACGATGATGCTTATTTTCTTTCTTTGGAGTTTCTTTTCTTTTATGACCTTGTGAGGCTAATGCAAAGACTGAGGGATTGACACTTGGGACTTTCTTTTTAAGCTCTTGAGTTTGGGTCAAAAGCTCTTCTAACATGGCCAATCTTCTCGCAATTTTAGCTCCAGCTTTTTCAACTGCTTCTTTCATATCTGCAGAATCTTTCAAGAGATTATCTAACAGACCTAGCTTGGTCTCAATTAAGGAATTTTTTTCCTTTTCTTCTACCACTATCTTTTTAAGGACAAGGAGATCATGGGCCATGTCATCAAGATTATGTGCAGCCATTTTCTGCTGCATATTGCTCCAGTTAGCAAGCTTGATGTCATCAGAGACAAACTTGTCAAGGCCTAAAGATTTATATGGTAGAAATTCCTTTTTGATCTCGCCGTCTATTGAGTATTGCTGGAAGGGTACCTCAGGCAGGTTCCTACCTAGAACATAGGACTTACGTCCTTGGTTATTAACTTCCATAGCATCACCATATCTAGGTAGAATAAGCATACCTAGTGTTGGGGGATCTCTATTTTTCTGGTGTTGGATCCTTTGAAGTATTTTTCTACATTTTGGGAAATCTTTATGTTGGCCATGGTGTTCTGTTTCATACAAACCAGTGAAGGAAGTAGAAGTTGACTGGGATGCAGAGTCGGAGTCGGATTCGGCTTGTCGCTGAGCATTATTGTAAGAGGCCACAGAGGTAGATCTAATAAGAGGTGTAAATCTGGGAGCAGGGGTTTGTGCTGGTAATCTAAAAGAACTAGTTTGCTGATTAAAATTTAAAGGTTGGTTCAGGATGGAAAGTTGCAAACATTCAACATTTCTAAGTTCTTGGTATTTGACTTCCCATTGCTGGGGATAATTTATACCAGTCCAGTTGAAAGAAACAGGGGTAGCTTGACAAGATATGTCAGATTCAAATCAAAGAGAAGACGTCATATTAAAAGGAAGCAGGAAATATGAATGTTATTTTTTTTTTTAAAATCTTGAAAGTATTTAATGGCATTATGGAAGTTAAAAAAAATAAATTATAGTTTAAAGACTGTTAATGGAATTATGTTTAAGAAAAGGGAGTGAGAGTTACGTCAAAAATATTTTATATATGGATTTAAAAAAAATGAAAGGGAGATATTTACGGTTACTTTGGAAAAGAAGATTGATTTTGTTGAAATTGAAAGTTGAGATGATCATTTTCATTACAAAGTTATTTCCATTAAAATGTTAATTGTATTCAAAAGAAAAGGGTTTTGACTCAGATGGTGAGAAGGAAATTGATTGAAAATGATCCAAGTGTAAAAACCACACCATTTCCATGCATTGGAAGAGTTGTCATCATTTTTATCAAAATCTATTTAGTCATGAAGGCCGTCGTTTAAAAGACTTAAAATCGTTGCATAAAAAATAAGGTTTTTTTTTTTAAATTGTGAAGGAGAAGATCAATTTTATTGAAGATTGAAGTGTTTGTTGAAGAAATTTGAACTCTGTTGAAGCATAAGAGTGACTATATTCATATATGTGTTGCTTGTGAATGCATCAATATTTCCCCATGTGGAACAAGTAAATCACATATGTTGTAAATTGCCATCCTTACATTGTGTTAGCATAGCACCATGTTGGGTTGATTCATGGGGGATTCACCTTGTTGACCAATATCTTATCACGTTCATTCATAAAGGATGGGTTTTAAATTGTGAAAAATAAGGTCAATATATTGTAAGTATTGGGTGGAGGGGAATAGGGTATGGGAGGTTTATAGGTATTGGGGGGAGTATAAAAAAGGGGAATATATTGTAAAAAAGTGGGTTTTTAAATTGGAACTATTTATTGAGAAGGGTACTCAACAAAAGGATTTGGGTAGCTATTTATCAATATCTAGTGAAATTATGGGTATTCTTTAATATTCTATGAACAAAGGCGCTATGGCATAGTTTCATTGAGTGAAGACCCCGTAGGTTGATTCAGATAAACCTCGTAGCTAAAGTACTTTCCCATCAAACTGGAGAGCATCGTGGGTGGCACCTAGATGTTTTGGTAAATGGAAGTATATCCATAAGGTTTTCAGTAATTCAATCTATGTACCAATGTTTGTCCCAAAAGTACAGTTGGTTCCTAGTAGGTACAAATTTGACAATTTTTTGTTTTTGCAACAAAAAGGATGCATGAAGAATGCAATCGTCATGATGTAATTGGGAATATGTTCTAATGAGGTGCATGGTCGGTTGTACCCAACAACTTTGAGTTATTTTGTTGATTTTTTGGTCCATGTTGTAATGCCTCTTCATAGGCATGTTTGTGTCGCCATTTTGTTGTATGCTTGTTCAGTTGTCATACTTTTTGTAGGTCTAAGGTATATGTATCACAAGATTTGATACTCTCTCAGAGAGGTTTGTGTTTTCAAGTTGTGGAATAGACCACTATTAGAGGTAACAGGGGCGACAGGTGTACCCGCAGTCGAAAATTGATCAAGGTCGAAGATAAGAAGAAAAATATTCAATACATGGGGATTAATTGATGGAACATATATATTTCCAATATTCAGTATGATGAAAGCCCAAAGATGAAGAATGGACCATAGCTAGAAATGAACATTAGTAGCAAGCATAAGCAAGCCTAAAGAACTTGATGAAACATTGAAGAAGAAAAATTACAAAAAGTTTACAACATTAAAGAAGAAAAAAAAGAACAGAGTTTGAAACAGGGTCATGAATTAAAGTTAAAAACCAAAATCTTTTGAAATTGTGTTAAGTGTTTGTAAGCCTCGTTGAGACATAGACCAATAGGAATTTTCATTTCATAATTTTGCTATTATATTATCATAATTAAGAAAGTTACTCTCAAGATTAAGAGGGAGTGTTAGAGGATGTAATATCATTAGTTAGTCTATTCAGTTAGTCGGTTTTATAATCAATTAGATGATATTGGATAGAACCTTCAAACATGTATAATATATATACTATTGTACGATATGAAATAAACAGTTCAGCCATTCATGGTTTGATACTCATTTGTTTGTATCTCCCCGTATTATTAACAAAGGTGTGCTTCAAATAAATGACAAGTTTCATAGTTTATTTATTTCCCCTCCTTTCTGAGACTTGTAATACTTTAATAATTCATGCGAGAAAACATGACTGGATTGTCATGCAAGTTTTGCATCTCTTGAACAAAAGACTCCAAATTCATATAAGAAGATCCTTCTTTTGCCACAACGATTTCATCAATCTTACTCAACGCCTTAGCTCTCCTTCTAATGGTCTTTCATTGTTCCTCAACCAAAAGCATGATCAAGTATTCTCTTACTTTCTCTTCACTCGGAACGCTTCTCACACCCAAACATATCTGTAAGGATATCTCCAAACATTCCAATAGGATCTTGGATTTGAAGGGTTTTTTTGTAAACATGGGCCACATGATCATGGGGACTCCTGCGCTGATGCTCTGTAGTGTAGAATTCCACTCGTAGTGACTCGAGAAAGTGCCCACTGAAAGATGTTAAAGAATAAGAAAATGAGGTACCCAACCCCACCTCTTCTCTTTGGTGCCCTCTTCGAACCCCTCTAGAAATCCGACATTGCAAGTTTTCATATTCGCTTGAGGACCTATGGTGGACCAAACAAAGGCCTGCCGACTGGTGTTTAGGCCCAAAGCCAATGCACGGATTTGCTTGTTTTTGAGGAAAAATTGGCTTCCCAAACACATGAAAACCACGAAATTTAGACACCAACAATACAGCCACCGTAAGCACTCGTCCTTGTCGATATCTGCGACAGTAAAGAACTATGCAGTGAAAAACTGCAACGGTAAATAACTGTTTTGTTAGAAATTTTAATTTTCTTTTACTTCTTTTCAACTTCAACAAGTTTACTTTGACAGATTTTATTCCACTAAGTTTACCCCAACCAATTAAGTCACAAAATTTTCTCAATTTTTTTAACGCTAACAAGCTTACCTTGGCAAGTTTACTTTGACCATTTTACTCCAACGGGAGTTATCTTTGACAAGTTTACCTTCGAATGGTTTTTACTTTAACAAGACTTACTTCGACTGGTTTACTGATTCAACTAAATTGACTTCACGTTTTTTACTTCGACCAAATTTAACCTCGACGAGTTTTTACTCCAATAAATTTTTATCTCGACAAATTTAACTTGACCAAATTAACTCGATGACTTTTACTTCGACAAAATTTTAACTCTGACCAACTTTTACATCAACATATATTTTGCTCTGACCAATTTCTACTTAGACAAACTTATGATGGTAAATGATTATATTGGTATACAAAGTATATGATTCACTTAGACGTGAAAGAATCCCTTTTACCTCCTGGTTGGTTAATGCAACTTTGAATGACTCTACTCCAACAACTTGATGTGAATCTTCTACTCGACTATACTATGACAAGCCAACTATACCAAAATATTAAAATGAGTTTTGCATTGAAATTACTTTGTGGTTAAATCTAGACTTTTTACATAGTGAAATATGAAGGATTCTTGATTTCTTTTATTGAATGTAAATGTTCCAACCATTCACACAAGTAATTTTGGAGAAGATGTACGGCATAAATATTCTTGAGAATAAACACATAAAATCTATAGTATTATATATTACCCAAGAAAATAAGTCACTACGACTGCATACACGGACTTGGAAATTTACTTGGATTTTTCACCTTTTACAGAGATTGGGCTCTCAATACATTTAAGATCAACAGCTTGTGCTCTTGACCACTTCTTAGAATTTTTCTTCTTCTCCTTTATCTCTGTTGATTGCATGGGCAGACCCGGGTTTACTATAATCAATCAACAACACGCCTAACTCACTGGCCCTTTCGGCGACAGACCGCGAAGCGATCTGAAGTATCACCCAAAGTGAATCTAATGGGTTGGCCAAGACTCAAGTGTCTTGGACCAGGTTCTGCGCATCCTACTTTTCTTCTCTTACACTTATGAGTCACAGGGTCTACTATGTCTGCGCATCGTACATCCCCTTCTACTCGCAGCCCTTTTCGCCGTGCGACTCTTACCCACACGCAAGTCGCACGGATTCTTCCCACGTTTCGCAACTTCCACTTACTCACAATATCTCCAACCGTATCGCATCTCCGCGCACCGCGAGACACCCAACCTCTCCTCAACGCTAAGCCCTCAGCTCACAGTTTCGCGCACCGCAGCTCCTCTGCCGGTGCGATATCGCCTCCCTGCGATATCCTACCACTACGACTTTGCACTCTTAGCATTGACTATGTCTCGGTGCGAAACTCTACTTCTCAGAAGTTATATTGTGATTAAATGGTCATTAGAAACAGACGTAAAGGAGTCTTTAAACAGCTTACTAAAATACTTTAACTTATCTCTATCTTCTTGCATTATCATGAGCTGAGTAATACATTCATTCACTTACTGCAACTAACATCATATGCATAATAACCAGTAACAATAAGCAAATACAACCACATTCACACAACACATAACACGTAGATTTAACGTGGTTCACCCCCAAGATGGGAGTTACGTCCATCAAACTGTGCTTCTATTATATATCTTGAGGGAAGTTAGCATAGTCTGTTGCACTGCATATGTAGCGCGAGATCTCTTCTATATCTCTGGTCTATCTATATCTCTATATTTCCTTTCTTTCAATAGATCCTTCCCTCTCTTTCCTCTCTGTGGATGGTTACATACAGACTGAAATGACTCACAGACAAGCTAGGTGTCTGGATCGTTACAACACAGTCTGTCTGACTGACTCCTGAGTCTACTCAAAAATACTCTACTGACCAACTAACGACTCATCTACGAGCCAACCAACTGGCTAACTGACTGATTAGCTAACCCTTTACAATACAAAATGCAAGCTTTTATAGGCGGCCCGAAGGTCTCGCCATTACAACACTGTGGGCCTGTCCCAACAGTAAACCCATACCCTAATTAGTGACAGTCGGTCCTCTCTGTCCTTGAGGTAGCCGCTTCCCGTCACACCACAGCTCTCTGCAGTCTTCCATGCTTCCCGGCACTGACCATGGGTACTATGCACTGTTTCTCTGCTTTCTGTCCTTCGCCTTCAATGCTTGAGCCTCGTTCCTCCTTCTTCTTTATGAGGGTCACTGAGCCCTCCTGTCTTCCGCCGCTTCCTTCAATGCAGTGGTTGAGCTTTCTTCTCTCGGCCGCTCGGGTACCGTTGCCTTCTTGACTTTTCTATCCCAAAAGTCATGGTTTCCGGCTCTGCTCTCCAGCTGGAAACGTGCTACGGTGTCGTAGCTCTGCCTTGTCCTCTTTCCGCCAAAACTATATCTTTCCGCCAAAACTAGCAGCTTCTTCTGTAGCTGCGGGACCCTGCTCCAACAGTCCCCTAACACTTACTTGTGGCTCGCCCTCGAGCCACCTGGAACATGCTTCTCCTGCTGCAACTTGTCCTTCGCCTCCTGCGAAGTGCGCTGTAACCTGCCTTGAAGTCCTGCGACTTCATTCTTCATCTCCTCGGCGCGTTCTTTCTGGAGTTTCGGTAACTTAGTTCGCTGGGCTCTCTTATCCTTTCTGCTCATAGCCATGGTTTCGCTCTCTTCGCTCTTTCTTCTGCATGAGCGCTCTAGTGTTTGAGAAGTGTTCCACATATATCCTTTCCTTTTTATCTGGGTTAGAACTTTTATCACAAGGAAAATCTGTATCTTCCAGCCTTCTCAAACATTTCCTTCCATCTAGAGCCTCGTGGATGGAGAAGAAGCAACCCATGAACTCCGCTCTGAGAACAAGCCTTTGTCCTCGTTCTGGAAGTCTCCCCTCCACTGGGTTTGCAGTCTTCTTCCACTTCTCTTCTCTTCGATGTGGGCCAGATCCGCATGCTGGCTCTAACCCTCAGGTTTCTGTTTCAGTACCTCCGTTGTCTTTCGTGCTTCTCTTAGCTGATCAGATAGGTCAGCGATTTTCTCCCGTTGCTTTCTTTTTCTCATTTTTACCTTTCTCCTAGCGGGAGATTTCTTCTCATCATTCTTGTGCTCTGCTTTCTTATCTTCAGTGATCGGCTCGGTCTTCTTCTTCTCCTTAGCAGAGACTTTAGTGACAACTTCTACTTCTGGTGCTTGAATCTTCATCCTTAGCGACTGTCTAACTTGTGCTGTCTCGATGTTCACAACCTTGGGTGGTGTCGTCATGGCGAACACACGGCCAGTACGTTCTTCCTAAAACTTCACTTCTATAGGTTCGGCCTCAGTTAGAATCCGCTCGGCTCAATACTCTGGGCGTGCAGTGGCTTTAAGCTTTGGAAGTCACTGTACTCTGCAACTTAATTAGCTTTGCACAAGGGGCACTTATCACTGCTTTGCATGGCTCTCGAGATTTAGCAACTGTACCCTTCCTACTTGAAGGATGTCTGCTTTTATGCCGAAGGCATACTACCGGACGCAACGGTCCTCCTAGGTCAACCCCGTTGGTCATCATAATTACTTGGACGGGACCCTACCCGTCATTCTGATCTGTCATAATTGCTGAGATCTGATCACGTGTCCCTCAAAACGTGCATATCCAGGCATCGGTGTCGTCGGAGATTTACCAAATCTGGAAACTTTATTATACTGCTGCCAAATCTACGGTAGGGGATACCGGTCATTTCTTCATTAACTACCTGTCAGATAGTGACTTGACTAGCCTACTGTCGGTTGCAAACTGAATACGTTGCAGGGGGAAACATCTTACTACTGCGATGCAACTCCGCATCACCTGCGCAAACAAACAGTGTCAAAACTAACATTTTTTTTTTTTTAAGGGTCTGGACTCATTCCCGGCGTGATGCCTCCTTTCAACTACACTGGACATCTACGCCGTCCTAAACTGTTCATGCTAGGGCTGAGGGGTGGGGAGGCTGTCACTATAGAGCTTAAGCCTACTGCCGTTAATCCATGTGGGCAAAAGCTCCCCGTTTAGCTGGCTAAGCTGAACGGCACCTCCTTCTGTGACTTGTTGTATCTGATATGGCCCTAGCCAATGTGTCTTGAACTTCCCTGGGAACTTGATGAATTTGCTGTCATAGAGGAGCACCAGGTCTCCGGTCTGGAAAGTCTTATTCTTAATGTGTCTGTCATGCCAAGCTTTTTCTCGGGCCTTCTGCACTTTCTAATGGAATCCAGCGATGAACCTGTCTTCTTCTAGGACCAGCAGTTGTGCGAGCCTTGCTTCGACTGTGTCGGTATCAGTCATCTCGGTAATCTGAGCGATTCTTAAGCTAGGAAGAATTTACTCCATAGGCATAACAGCCTCTTGTCCATATACCAAGCTGAAAGGTGTGTGTCCCGTAAGTTTCTTGCACGTGGTTCTGTATGCCCATAAGACAGCGTTAACTCTGAGGTCCCAATCATTCCTCTGGCTGTTACAGATCTTGGTAAGAGCATTTTCTAAAATCTTATTAAAGGCCTCTACTGTACCATTAGCCTGCGGGTGGTAGGGAGTGCTCTTATGGTGCTGGATCTGGAATTCTTCTGTTAATGCCTCAATAGTACTGTTCAAGAAATGTGTACCTTGGTCGCTCATCAAAATTACTGGGCATCCAAACCTGCTGATGATGTTTTCAAAGAGGAACTGTGCAGCTGTAGCGGCATCACAATTTCGTACTCCTTTGGCCTCTACCCATCTGGTGAGGTATTCTGTTCCAGTGATAATATATCTCGCACCCGTGCGCTTCACTGGTGGGTTGATAGGACCCACAAAATATATATCCCATTTGTCGAATGTGCGCAACGTGACCTGCGGTCGCAGCGGCATTTCATTGCATCACGAGGGTTTTCATACCCTTTGGCAGATATCACAGCATCTGCAAAAGTCCTTAGTGTCTTTATGCAATGTAGGCCACCACAAGCCCGCTTCTAAGATTTTCTGCGCAGTCGATTTTCCAGCGAAGTGACCTCCTGCAGTTCTTGAATGAGCCTCTTTGATAATAACATCTTTTTCATGCGGCATTACACATCTGTGTAGAATTTCATCCAGGCCTAACTTGTATAGGCATCCTGCAATGAGGGTGAAATTTGCTGCCTTCACAACCAGCTGTTTCTTTTGCTGCTTAGTAAAGTCATCAGGTGCTACTCCTGTGGTGAGGAATTGAATAATGTCGGTATGGTACTCATCTGCAATCTGTATGGAAAACAACGACGCATCTGGCAGATTGTCTTCTAGGTTACTGGGCTCTTCTCCTGAGTCTAACCGCGACAGATGATCCGATCCTGCATTCAGTCTCCCTGGTTTCACAATGATTTCAAAATCATACTCCTGGAAGAGGAGTAACCATCTGCAGATTCTCCCCCCTAACACTGGTTTATTGACTAGGTACTTCAATGCGGAATGATCAGTAAACATTTTAAATGAGGCGCCCAATAGATAGTGCCTGAACTTCTGCAGCGCATATACCATAGCTAAGCCCTGCCTTTCTGTTGTGGTGTAGTTCTTTTCCACTGTGGATAGCTTTCTGCTGGAGTAAGCGATAGGATGGTCAAGATCCCCTTCTCCTGGCTGGGTCAAGATGACTCCTAATGCGATGCCGGATGCATCCACATGTACATGGAAAGGCTTAGTCCAGTCTGGGAAC
>LPNX010100548.1:0-15296 GCA_001517045.1 Pseudotsuga menziesii | reverse complement strand
AATAAACCTCCTGTCCTCCCACGTTGTCTAATACTTCATCAGTGAACGGTGTTGGAAATGGATCATGAAGTGATGCATCGTTGAGTTTCCACAGATCAACATAGATCCTGATGTCCCCTTTTGTTTTCTTCTCTTGCACTACCATAGGGCTAACCCATTCGCTTTCCTCTACTGGTTCAATGATGCCTGCTACTAGCATTTTATCAATTTCGTCCTTTACTTTTTCTTTGTAGCGTGGATTCAATCTGTATGGGCGCTTCTTAACTGGTCTAGCATCTTCCTTTAATGGTATCCTCATGACTCCCAGGTCTCCAACTATTCCCTTCATCTCTATGAACTTGGTGGGAAATAGGTCCTGATAGTCATGTAAGAGATCTGCAATGTGGACGACTGTTTCATCATTCCAGTAGTCTCCAATAGAGGCAAACTTAGGTTCTGCGTCTGTGCCAATATTGATCTTTTTAATCTTGATAGGCTCAGTGATCGCTGGAATCTCTAACTATGGTCCCTCCACATCGCGAGTGCCTTCTGATTCGGGAATGTTGGTATTGCGAGGATCCTCATCCGCCTCCTCTGATTCTGATGTAAAATTATAACATTCCAACGCCTCTTCTAGCTGGATAGTCCACTCAGGTTGCACTGGTACTGAGATGGTGCGATCCTTAAAAATCTTTGTCTTGATTATGTCTAGGGCCTGTGCAACACTTGGATGTTCTGACTCAAACGCAAAGGTGAGTAGGAAGCTGACTGTCATAAGTGACCATGTGGTTGTTCCTTTGCGCAGCTCAGTCTCTGTATACCAATTCCTTGGAATTGTGTCCAATGTGTGAATGAATCTGTGAACCCATTCATCCTCTGGAATGTCCGACCAGTTCTATTCACATGTCTGAATGTGTATCCTAGGGTCAGTTTCTCCTGTGTATTTCTGCTGAACAGACTCTCTGTTATCAGAAAATCGGATTGCCATCAGTCTTTTCATATTATCCCATGATGCGATATTCTCTTTATGCGCATACCACCATCTTGCAGGTGTAGCTCGAACTGCAAGGTCCATAGCTGCGATCCTCTGCTCATGAGGAATTTGTTGCTCAAACTGTTCAAAAAAATCCTGAATATCCGTCAGACCATTATAAGATGGAGTCTCTGCGATCTCGGCGCCAATCCATCATAGTGACTTACTTATAAACGCACATATGGGCGATGAGACTTCGTAAAGTCTATTCTGCCAGTTTTTGAGACCAACATCTGAATCCGATGCGCATGAGCTGTCGCATCGCCAACTAATATGCCCTTCTGCGGTTGGATTTATATAGTCGTTCTGGTTTGCAATCATCTGGTATAGATTATCGATGTTATGTGCCTCTTCCTCTGCTCGGATGGGTTCAATATATCTAGGACCTTGGTAAGGGTCCAGTGGTGCGATGACCCGGATTTGCGCATCCTCAAAGGTCATTTGTCATTTCTTTAGGTCAATGAAAGCTTTGCTGCCAATTGCCCAATCAATACTTAATAGTGCTGGGTATGGTTGACTGTCACCAATGATTTCTATAACCTCGAAGTCCACAAAAGTACGAACTCTGTCAATATCAACTGGCACCTGCGGTAGTCGACCCAATGGCGATACTCGCTGCTGATTAGCTAATCTCAGGTGGATAGGTGATAGGGCTAACTGAGGGCTACCCATCTGTTCCCATGTCTTCTTAGTTAGAACATTCACTTCTGATCCTAGATCTAAGACAACTTCATCCATTTCAAATTCACCAATCTGCGCTATGAATTTCATCTCTCTTCCTATCCTTGCATGTCTTGTAATATTATGGACAGTGCGGTGTGCACTACCTGAGAGAGAGGGTTGCTGACACTGATCTATCATGCGCTGTAGCTCATCGACAGCTTTATCATTTCTCAGGAGTTTCAAGCAGCTTTTCAGGAAGGCTTGTACACTTCCTATCGATTCATCCTCGTCGCATCTTTCGAGTGTGGTAGCCTACTGTGCCTGCTCAGGGCTATCGCTACAAGGTACTTGCTGCGGTACGCTCCTAGATGGTGGTACCTGCGGTCCTGATGGTGTAAGTTCGTCAAAGGAAGCCTTGGCTTCATGAAAGGTCTCTTTATTCTTCTGTAGGTCGAGTGCTGTTACTTTAGTAGGAGCTCTGCACACCCACCCCTGACTTGTGTTCTTTCCGGTCTCCTGCGATGTGCCACTGGTGGAAGCACCGCTCCAAGTCACAATGTTAACTGCTAGTTCTGGTTCCTTAGGTTCAGCAGCAATAAGCTGGATGTTTTGGTGTGCTGCGGGCTTAGGGTCTCTGATCTTAACTATCAAAATAGGACACTCTTCTATGGTATGATCATAAGATTTGCAGTAGTTACAAGTAGTAGTGGCATTCTGACAGTCCCTAGCATAGTGTCCTGTGATTCCACAATTATAACAAGTGATTGGTCCACGACCTTGGCCAAAACCTCCTCCTCAGCCATAGCCTTCTCCTCATGCGAAGCCTCCTCCACGGCCTCGTCCTCTGAATCCTCCTCCACGGCCTCCATACGTCTGATCCGGCTGTGGTCCTGTTGCTGGACCCTGTGTGTCTGCTTGGACTCTGTACACATCCTGTGTTCTTTCTGACATGAGATCATAAGCTCAGCAGTCTTGTTGATCATGCCCGACGGACTTACAAAAGATACAGTATAGGTTTTTAGGTGTCTGTACATACTTCTGAAGCAAAGGTCATTGCTGAGGTGGATGTCCTTGTGTTTTACATATTTCACACCATGGCCCTTGTGTTTGTGGTAAGGGGTTAGGAGCCCCTGACGCTAAGTATTCTACAAATACTGGACAGTTATCTTTACTATGGCCCTGTGCTCTACACTTTATGCACCATATGTCCTGCATAACCTCTTTCCCTTTTTTAAGTTCGTGTATCTGTAACGTGAGGTTGGCCAACTGGGTCTGTAGAGTTGTCATGCCTGTACTGGTTTCTGCTAAAGGTGAAGCCTCTAGTTTCATTGCCATCTCCAGCACTTCATCTTGAATAGTAAGTTTCTGCTGCATTAGTGGCATTCTGATATGAGGGAGCAGTGCTGCAATAAACCATTCCTTATGCTACTGTGGCGCAAAATCAAAACTTACTTGGTCTATAAGAGCTTTGAATTTCTGGTCAAAGTCCCATACTGACTCTGATGGTAGCTGCTTAATATCCTTAAGCTCTATAATGCACTGAGACTCAGACTTAGGTTTCTTAAATTCTTTAATCATGGCGTTCTTGACCTGGGCAAGCATCTTGGGTAATGTAGTATACTTTATGTACCATGTCAAGGCTCTGTCTCTGAGTGTGGTGACCAACTGTACAATTTTAAGGTTATTATCGTTGATTGTTTTAATGGTCCACATAGCTTCGCATAGGAACCAATGCTGTTCCGGGTCCTCTGCTCCTGTACCTTTAAAAATAGGTAGCTTCATGTCATCTCCCATTCTATTTCTCTGTGGTGGGTTCTGACTGACTGGGGTACTACTACTCAGCGGTGTAGGTGAAGGTGCTGTAGCGGGAGTAGGTACTAACTGTGAGCTACTAGATGGATTACCGACGGGGTTATTCTGAGTCCCTGTCTGTTTCTGTGGAGTGTAGGGGTGGTAAGGGATACCCCCCTCTGGTTCTTCTGTGGTGCTAGGGCTTTGCTGTCTACTACTGTCTAATTTGTCTTCAAATACAGGAGAACTAAAATCTACTTTATACTTCTTTCCACTACGTGTTCGTAGATGTCATCAAAATCACTTTCAAACTCTTGTGACATTACTATCTTTACTTATTCATCTGAGACTAGATCCATTGTTCCTTTTTCATATAACAGCATCTTAAGGGACAAGTTTAGAGATCTTAGGTACTTACCACGGTATCCTCTAAAGAAGTATCGTTCAGCTGCACTGAAGCTCTTTCTCTGGTCAACTGCAAATTCTGTAATGAAGCCTTCTAGCACACTTGTCAGCTAGAAGTCCACTGCTCTCGTAATCGGATTGTCGAGGTTCTGCACAGTCTGAATCAGCTCCGGTGTCCAGACAATATTTCTTTTCTTCTTGAATGTGTTCCTATCTGTTAACTTGGATAACCAGTCGAAAAGCTCGTTTCCGTAGGTTGCAAAAAATATAGCGTGTATGTCTGAAGCGATATGCCTTTCTAACCAGGCTTCTGTGCTTAGTCTCGGACTCCTATTCTCTTTCTTGGCGAACTCCCTTAAGTCTGAATCCAGCCACTGGTGAAACTCTTCTCTAGTAGGATGCCAATAGAACATTGACTCCTAGTCATTTAAACCGGCAACGGAACCATTTATTGATTACATGGGAAGACCCGAGTTTACCATAATCAATCAACAACACCCCTAACTCACTGGCCCTTTCGGCGACAGACCGCGAAGCGATCTGAAGTCTCACCTGAAGTGAATCTAATGGGTTGGCCAAGACTTAAGTGTCTTGGACCAGGTTCTGCGCATCCTACTTTTCTTCTCTTACACTTATGAGTCACAAGGTCTGCTATGTCTGCGCATCGCACATTCCCTTCTACTCGCAGCCCTTTTCGCCATGCGACTCTTACCCACACGCAAGTCACACGGATTCTTCCCACGTTGCGGAACTTCCACTTACTCACAATATCTCCAACCGTATCGCATCTTCGCGCACCGCGAGACACCCAACCTCTCCTCAACGCTAAGCCCTCAGCTCGCAGTTTCGCGCACCGCAGCTCCTCCGCCGGTGCGATATCTCCTCCCTACGATATCCTACCACTACGACTTTACACTCTTAGCATTGACTATGTCTTGGTGTGAAACTCTACTTCTTAGAAGTTATATTGTGATTAAATGGTCATTAGAAACAGACGTAAAGGAGTCTTTAAACAGCTTACTAAAATACTTCAACTTATCTCTATCTTCTTGCATTATCATGAGCTGAGCAATACATTCATTCACTTACTGCAACTAACATCATATGCATAATAACCAGTAACAATAAGCAAATACAACCACATTCACACAACACATAACACGCAGATTTAACGTGGTTCACCCCCAGGATGGGAGTTACGTCCACCAAACTGTGCTTCTATTATATATCTTGAGGGAAGTTAGCACAGTCTGTTGCATTGCATATGCAGCGCGAGATCTCTTCTAGATCTCTGGTCTATCTCTATCTCTATATTGCCTTTCTTTCAATAGATCCTTCCCTCTCTTTCCTCTCTGTGGATGGTTACATACAGACTCAAATGACTCACAAACAAGCTAGGTGTCTGGATCGTTACAACATAGTCTGTCTGACTGACTCCTGAGTCTACTAAAAAATACTCTACTGACCAACTAACGACTCATCTACGAGCCAACCAACTGGCTAATTGACTGATTAGCTAACCCTTTATAATACAAAATGCAAGCTTTTATAAGCGGCCCGAAGGTCTCGCCATTACAACACTGTGGGCCTGTCCCAACAGTAAACCCATACCCTAATTAGTGACAGTCGGTCCTCTCTGTCCTTGAGGTAGCCGCTTCCCGTCACACCACAACTCTCTACAGTCTTCCATGCTTCCCGGCACTGACCATGGGTACTATGCACCGCTTCTCTGCTTTCTGTCCTTCGCCTTCAATGCTTGAGCCTCGTTGCTCCTTCTTCTTTATGAGGGTCGCTGAGCCCTCCTGTCTTCTGCCGCTGCCTTCAATGCAGTGGTTGAGCTTTCTTCTCTCGACCGCTCGGGTACCGTTGCCTTCTTGACTTTTATATCCCAAAAGTCATGGTTTCCGGCTTTGCTCTCCAGCTGGAAACGTGCTACGGCGTCGTAGCGCTGCCTTGTCCTCTTTCCGCCAAAACTTATATCTTTCCGCCAAAACTATATCTTTCCGCCAAAACTAGCAGATTCTTCTATAGCTGCGGGACCTTGCTCCAACAATCTCTTACTCTGTTCTTCTCCCAGAGACTCTATTTTTCATTCTTCTTCAACTATATATACAAAGATTAGAATTCTACTTCTCTTGGAAGCTATCAACTAACATTAAATATTGTAATTAATTTCTACCTAAAAATTTGACTTTAGAAATACTATTAAGATGCTTAAATACGATGAAACATGAACTCCATAACCTGATAGACAAATTGACTGACCAACTGACAAAAATGCACTTCTACAGACTCTAATTGAGTCGACTGAGATGTGATGTGTATCTGCTTGTAATTAATATTTCCAACACTCTCCCTTAATTCTAAGAAGATGGGGATCATTAAAAAAAAATTACAAAATGTTTTAGAGTTGGAACTTGCTCTGTGCATGGCATAATTCACTGCACAAAACTTGTCACTCCTAGACAAATTCATAGATATCAGAATGCGTCTCTTGCCAATGGTTTTGTAAATTTATCGTCCAGTTGATCTTCAGACTTGCACAATTCTAAAAAGATTTCTTTATTTTTATTAATTCTCTTATGAAATGATATCTTGAGTCGATGTGCTTCATTATATTGTGGAAAATATGGTTCTTTGATAGTGCAATGGTTGAACTATTGCCGCAGTAAATAGTTGTTGATTCTTGCTGGTTTTGCGACATATCTTTTAGCATCCTTTGCATCCAAACTACTTGACATACAACACTTGTAGCTGCAACATACTCTGATTTTTCCAAGGAAAGAGTAATAATGTGTTGTTTCTTTGAATCCCATGACAAAAATATTGTACCAAAATGAAATGTGTATCCAGATGTGATTTTCCAATCATCTATGCTCCCTCCATTATCACTGTTAGTGTATCCAATAAGTCTGAAATTTTCTGAGGTTGAATACAAAATGCCAAGGTCCTTTGTGCCACTTACATACCTCATAATTATTTTACCTGCATGCTAATGAGAATATTTTGGTGACTCCATAAACCTCGAGATCATACTAAATTCATACATGATGTATGGCCTTGTTGCAGTTAGATACGTAAGGCTTCCAACCATTCTTTTAAATAGTGTAGGATCTACATTTGATCTATCATCATCCTTGCTCAATTTTTATTTATTATGATTGGTGTTGGGACTTCCTTAGAATTCATTTTCATACTTAGGCTGTGATATAAATATACCTCTTTCATATTACTGGACTTCAATGCCCAGAAAATAGTTCATAAGCCCCAAGACAGTCATTTCAAATTCACTTTCCATGACTGATCTAAAATATTTTATGCCAAAATCATCAGTAAATATTAAATCATCGACATACATGCATACAGTTAACATTTACCTTGCTTATTAACTTTGGTGTACAATTTCGGTTCACTTTCACTTATGTGAAATCCATTCTAGATGAGATAGGAATCAATGAGACTATACCATGATCTAGGAACTTGATTCAAACCACAAAGTGCCTTTTTTCAGCCTATATACTTTGTGCTCTTGTCCTGGGACTTTCCTTGTGGTTGTTCCACATATACTTCTTCCTTTAGATAGCCAGTTAAAAATGAATATTTAAAATCCATTTCATAAACATGACATTTGTTTTGTGTAGCTATGGCCAAAATTGTTCTGACTGTGTCCTTTTGTGCAACATGTACAAAATTTTCATTGAAGTCTGTACCTGACTACTATGTGAGCCCTCTTGCAAGTAATATTTCCTTGTGCTTTTGCACATTCCCATCAGCATCTTGCTTGGTCTTGTAAATCCATTTGACACTTATCACATTCTTATCTTTTGAAACACCTACCAACTCCCATGTTTAATTCTTCTCAATGCATTCTATTTTTTCATCCATGGATTGTGCCCATACTTAATCTTTGACAACTTCCTCAAATGTTAGAGGATCATCTATTTGAGAAAATAATGCAAAAACAAAGAATGAAATTGGTTTATCAGCCTCATATATTTCACACAGACTTCTTGTATTTATTGGATTTTTCGATGTTGACCTCCTCAAACTTGTCGATGGCATTGTTGAGAGAGTTTGCTGATCTCTTAGTGTGCTTGTCGGTGTAGCTTGAGTTATGACTTGTGCTGAAGTTCCTTGTGCTGGAACTTCCTAGCAGAGATTAAGTTTCTTCTCAATTGGGAAACATGTCTCACATTCTTTAGCGATCAAATATTTCCAATTTTCATATTTATCAGAACGTCTCATTTTCTAATGATATTACAAGGTTCATCATCAACAAGATAAACTTTTCCAAAATTATTGGCTTGGTTATTTCTAAAACAAGTTTTGCAATACATTGCATGAAATGATGCTCCTGAGTCAAGTACCCAAACATTTGTAGTGGTGTCTTCTATATATATGATAAGAGAACTTGTATCTTCTTCATAAGTTTTATTTTCCTCATTATCCATAAATTGGTTTTCAACACTCTATTTTTTCAATAACCAACAATATTTCTTATGGTGTCCTTCCTTAACACAATGCCAACAACTATCCTTTTTTCCTCTGGATTTTGATCTTCATGCCTCTTATTATTCTTCACTCGTTCATGTGTTTTCCCTCTCTTGTTGGATACAAAAGCATATCAAAATGATGTACCTTGATTTTTCCTTCTCATGTCTTCACTGAGAAGAACCCCAACAACATCATCAAATTTTAGCATACTTCCTTTCTTACTAGATACAAAACTTGAGCTAGATACCGAGTCACTAAAAATCATAACAAATCCTTCCCATCTATCAGGAAATGAACAAAACAACATCATAGCCTTGACTTCATCTTCTAGTGTGAAGCTTACTAACAATAATTGTCAAGGTATTGAACTCATTCAAGTGATTGTGATCATCTCGCTTTCTTGTGTCTTTAAATTGAACATTTTCTTCATTAAAAATAACGATTGTTTGAAGCAGAGGGCATCTCATACATGTTTGATAAATGATCCCGTGATCCCTTTTCTATGATTGGTGTTGAGACATTGAACAATACATTGCTTGATAAAGAGAGAATGATTGTAGCTATAGCCTTTCGATCCAGTTTGTCCCACTCGTCTTCTAACATTGTAGTTGGATTTTTTTATTTCCCTTCTAGCATGACTTAAAGGTCCTTTTGGATCAAAAGGGGCTCTAACTACAACTTCCACATTAAAAAATCTGGTCCTATGAATTTATTGGTTCTCCATTTGTTTGTCTCCTCCATTATACAAGTGTTCACATAAAACCTTGCTTTGATACTAGTTGTTAGAATTTAATATGTAAAAGTAAAAATAAAATAAAACAAGAGAAAAAACAACACACACATAGACACAAAGAATTAACATGGTTCAGTATACTGCATATTGCTACATCCACAAGAAAGTGGATTTTCTCCAATTCCTTCCTAAAATGGACTATGCAAGCAATCCTATATATATTTTATCTGGTAGTATCAAAACAACCTTGAACCATCAAGTGGTTTTGGAATACAATGGGAATATTCCACCCATTCCCAAGAATGAGTTGTTACCAACTCATATCTTTACAGTGAGCAACCATTTCCAATATTGAATTCTTACCAATTGTGTAACAATTGTTCATGAAAAACCTAGAAACTAAAACTGACCTCTAAATCAAAATTCACATCTCAACAATTTTAGTTTCAAAGAAAACTCATGTATAAATAAGTGTGTCTTCTCTATTCCAAAGGGGGGGACTCTTGGATAAAATGTGCAACTTATCAAGCAGTGAATAAAGGTTCTCGTTATTTCCTTTGAATCTTCAGTTCTATAAATAACATGCCTCGATTCTATAAATTGTATGCTTCGATTTAAGTTTTAGGATGTTGTAGTTTAGTTTGATATCTTGTTCTTGGAAGAATTGAGGTCACTCCAAATGGATTATGGTAGTCTTACATTTTTATGCAGGTGTGTTTATTTTATGCAAGTATGTTTTTCTTTTATTAAAGCATTTGATTCATGGAAAGAAGAGGTTCCGAAGTTACACATGTCAAAAGACAACTTGGTGATAGCAAGATCATAGTAGCATGATGGTGTTTAAGTACATGGTCATTGCCAGAATTGTTTAAGCTTGATTTTCATTTGCTCTCATTTCCATTCACTAAATCGTTTTGTTATACCAAAATAGAGCATCGTTGTAGAAAGATTCAAATCCTAAGAATTTACACTTAAAACTACAACTTGATTTATGATATTTGTGGATATAGTAATACATAATTTAGTAATGCAATTGATTTTCATAGTTAAATTCTGTTATCTTCATTTAATTTCCATAAGCATCTCAGATATATCATACTGCAAATAAACTAATTATGCATATACCGTGCTTGCATTTCTGTCACACACCTATAAAATCCAATTTATTTTCTTTTACTCTATTATTCATTTATTTTGTTGTAACATGTAAATGTTGGTCATAGCGTCTTATATTTGTCGTCACAAGTAAATATGTGTGCAAATTTAATCTTGCATCGGTTCTATGTTCCATAGACAGATTATGCCACTTGTGGCATTATGTTCAGCAAACTAGAAGAATATTGAAATGTTTAACTATATCCACTCTTTAACTGTTTAACTATCTCTCAACCATTTGATCTCTATGGACATGATCCAGCCACAAACTATGTAGATGTGCTAGTTATAAGTAGAGATCATATCAAACAATTCATAATTCCTCATTAATAGTAATTAAATATACATAATGCTTAATGAACTGTTTTTTAACAATATTATTCTAATACTTTTGTCTATAGAATAAAATCATAAAAGTTAATGATAATTGAATGAAACTGAAAAGTTAATTATAAGTAGAGATCAGATCAAACAATTCATAATTCTTCAATAAATTAATTAATATACTGCGTCCTTCATAAACAATTTATATAATATTTTTTAAAGTGTATTATTCTAATACTTTTGTTTATGGAATGAAATAATACCTTTGTTTATGGAATAAAATTATAAAAGTTATCATCATACTTTTGTCTATAGAATGAAATTATAAAAGTTAGTCAATTGAATGAAAATAAAAATCAAACCATTATAAGTAGAGATCAGATCAAACAAATTATAATTACTTATTAATATTAATTCAATATATATTTGGTGCATAATGAACCATTCATAAAATTTTTTAATATATACTTTTGTTTATGAAATGAGATTATAAAAATTATTGTAAATTGAATAAAAGTGAAAGTACAATGTAATATCAAATTTAAGAAGCACAAAAATAAAATATATAAATTATGTATATACATAATTTTATTTTTAAAAAACATTTTTGTTGTAATTAGACCCATGTTAATTGAAACTGAGATTGATAATATTTACATATAATTAAAAAAATCTAATAAAAATGTGTTTAATTTTTTTATATAAAAATAATATATATTTTTAATCATTTATTTAAAAATAATAATGTGTTTTTAAGTTTATGTAAATGATTATTATATCTCTATTAAATTTAGTGTGAGTAGATGTTTATTCCAACTCCAGTTTTAAAGAGGAATGTTGGATTAATCTTGATTTGATAAAATAATAATAAAATATTAATTAGAGTAATGTATATGTGACCGTCAACAAATTTCCAATTGACTGGAAAATAGAATTTGAAATTCCAGGCCTAGATCCAACAACCAGCAATAAGCCTGATACAACAATCATATCTCTACCACACGCTACTTAATTTTTACCTAAAATGTGACCTGTAACATGCAATATAAGGTGGTGTATTTACACACTACGTTTCACATCCTTACCTACTTTCTGGTAATCATGGAAATATCAACTTGTCTTTATTTTGTTTAAAATTTAAGTACAGAATTGACGATACAGTTTTTGCTCAATTACTAGGGAGAGCCTTATATACTGGACAGATTTTCCATTGGGAGAGGAGCCTGTCAAATGAGCATAGTCCAATCTCTCATAGAACTGTGTCCATTTGACAAGCTCCCCTCCCGAGGAAAAGTCTGTCCAGTAAATAAGTTTTCACCAATTTTCAGTCTTAGTTTTCACCAATTTTCAGTACAATCCCGTTTTAGTTTTCTTGGCAGTAATCCATCGATTCGATCGTACAAAAAGACCCAATTCATTGGGATCTTCGTATCAGTTCAGATCCCGGGCCCAGGGACATCTCATTTCATTCCGTCAGGTGGCCAATATTCTACCTCGCGCAAAGGATCGGTGGTTCCGTATATAACTATCCCGGGAACTTCTCCAGCCCGAAGTCGAGCGCGTACGATTAAGGCTAACTAAAACGCCCCACCTTTCTGGTCGTTTTTTCTTTGAAACCGATCATCAAAATTTGACTGAGATGGTGAAAATCGACCGCCCAGATGCGAGATGGTGAATGAACGCCATTAATGGTCTCTTTCGAACAGGTATACGGAGCCTCCTATTTTTCGAGATTAGATGCGTTATCAAATTCGGTTCATTCGGTCGAATTGAAAATTTCAGTATTTCGTTTGAGACGTCCAATCATGGAGAAAACTATAATAAAATATAAATCGTGAATTTTATTATTACAAATGTCATAAAAAAAAATTTAAAAGATAAATAGAAAATAAATTATTTATTTTTTAATTTATAATTAAATATAATTAAAATAAAAATATTATGCTATTTAAACTCAGGAAATTTAATGCAATTAAAAACTGAAATGATGCTGACATCTTAAATTTTTAAAGTCTTTCATCTAATTTGTAACGGCATCTGAAATGATGCTGGCATCTTAAATTTTTAACGTCTTTCATCTTATTAAAATTATTTTATTATGAATTATAATAGGGGCAATAATGATAATATAATATATTTTTATTTAATTTAAAATATATGTAGATATTTAATGATTATTTAAATTTCATCTCAATATAATTAATCTTAATAAAAAATTAATTAATTTAATATTATTCATTAAAGCATATTTAAATTAATATTTTATAAGTTTATATTATTATAATATGAGATTTAGTGTAAGTACTAATTAAAAAATTATCATTACTTAAATATCTTTGAATTTAAATATTTTTAGTATAATGAGTTTTATTTCAACTAAATATTATTTTTATTTAATTTTACTATTTATATTTAATTTATTTAATTATAATTAAGATTTTATAAAATAATCTTCAAATTTAATAAAAAATTAAAAAATATATGTATATCTTACTTAATTTAAAAATACAAATTATAAAATATTTAAAATTTTATTAAATTAATTTTTTCATAAAAACGATTAAATTCAAAGTTCACAACCTCATTTAAGAAGTAAAATAATAATTTATTAACAATTCCAATATATAAATTATTTAAATACATTTTTTTAATTTAAAAATAAAACATTTAAATATCATCATGCAACTAGTACTTATTTCATTTCTCTTTATTTCAAGAATTGTAATGAGCTAAAAATTAATGAGGACAATATATTGACCACCATAGTCATCTAACTTGTGGTATGTGAATACATATGGGCCAATATATTGGCCACTATAACTATCTAACTTGTGGCTCTTGAACACATATGGGCCACAACTTAAGTGTCATGAACAAGTTATGTCTTACTTGCCTGCCACTCAAGAGCTATTTTTGATATTCTCATTCTTATAATTGTTTATTTCGAATTTAGAATAAACATGAATATAATCAATCTTGACAATGTAGGAACAACATACTTACTACTCCACCCCAAATTCTAAAATATAAACATCTATCTATATGTAACAATAATGATAACTACTACTCAAATAACTTTCCTAATTAAAATGGTATTTCATTACAAATAAAGTATAATTCATATTAAATTTACAAATTATGAAATAATATACAAATGTTATAACTAATTATTATAATAAAGTTTAATTGTTATAATAAGTTTTAATTATTATAATAAAGTTTAATTGTTATAATAAGGCTTACTTATTATAATAAAGTAAAAAAATTGTGGTGTGTTGTTAACGCTGGGTGTCAATGCGCTCAATCTCTTCTAAATACTTTAATTATGGTTAATATAAGTTCCAAAATTTGTAAATTTGTGAGAGGTAAAGGAAAATATTGTGTAATTCCAATATTTGTATCAAACTTAATTAATTTTAAACTTAGAAATTATTTTTTCATAAAATCTATAAGCAACACATTGAACTCAAAGAGAATTCCTAAGTTCTTTCATAAAAATTTAATATTTTCTCTAAAGACCAGTAAATCCATACAATAATAAAAAAAAAAAAATTGTTATATTACAATTATCAAACCCTAAAAATTAAAAAAATGGTCAAAAATTAATTTAGCCTTCAACTCCAATCTTGTTTTGTATCCATATATAACTCTTAATATTTCTTTCTTAAATTGGTTTGAAGAGCTTACATAAAAGGAAAAATCACAATATTACTTTTGTTTCCAACTTTATATATCAATATGATGGAACATTGTCTCCATTTTTTAGTTGAATCATGGTCTTCGTGAAGTATTGAATAAGGTGTGTATGCGAGGGATAAGGATTTAGTTGTTAGCCTTAATAATTTTATATTTGTAGTTTTTTTATGTTTCTAATCCTTCCTTTTTAAGGTCTTTTCATCTTTTGTAATGTCATCTAAGGAGAACAAGTTGACTTGAATAAATGTCATTAACAACATAATTGAATGTTGATTTAGGTAATGCCGCCTCCCTTGCTACACAGAGACGAGTTCTGGATGGTTCGTTGGCTGTCGTCCCTCCTCGTGCCTCAGCATGGGGTTCCCTACAGGCTACGACATCGATGTGTCATTTGTCATCGGTGTAAGTTAATGTAATGAGATCTACACTGAATGCAAACACTATTCGACATGAAATTGATAATCACATGACAACCACTAACCAGATTCAAAGGAAGCTCACCCACCAACCAGTTTCGAAGGGACTTCGAACACCAACTAGAGATCCCATGGCTCGTACACGGTATTTGGTGACCAATGAAAATTTTAAGTGTGTTAATATCTTGTTCTGTGTTAACCAGCCATGAGGTGTAGATGTGTAGATGCAGGGTTTGGTTTTCATGAGGTATGGGTGAATACCATAGGTAACTAACTAAGTGACCTATCTAACTGTTGAGATTACATATTTCAGCACTCGTTGATTGGATGGAAGCCCTTTCCTTGCTGGAGACGGTAGTATTCTCTTGCGAGAGGTGTTGTAGTCCTTTAATGCCTCGTACAACCACGGTGACTGTTCTACTTGGAGTTGAAGAGATAGTTCTCACATTCAAACTAAGGCTAGCCCCCACCTAGGTTTACTGCTACAAATACTTGGACTCGGTGATCTACTCCAACTCGAGCTCCACTGTGTACAAGGGTACATGTTCTTGGTTCGTAAAATACTTTGTATTGCAATGCATTAAACAGTATTTTAAGGGTGAGGTGC
>LPNX010100526.1:66891-123916 GCA_001517045.1 Pseudotsuga menziesii | reverse complement strand
CTTGCTGTTATATACTTGCTGAACATCGTGCATCTCTCTTTCAACCCCAGTACGTTGATGGCCTCTTAAACCCTAGCCATAGGACACTTTCCTTTACAACACCAGGATATAAGAATATTGACATCAGCAGGGCTATGACATTTGATGAAGACATAGCTTACAACAAATCTAGGAAGAGACCTGCTGAAGAACCCAAAGAAGCAAAAGCACCCAGAACTCATGATACAACCATGAATGAAGAAGATCGATAATTTGAAGAACCACAAAGACCTGTAGATCCACCTCTGGAGAAGAATCCTTATAAGAGGAAACCTGCTTGGGTACGAGAACTTATCCAAGGTGCGGAAAGATATGGAGCTCCAGAAGAGAATCATAGAGAAAGAAAGAGGACCAGATCCAATTCCAGGTATGTAGCTTTACTATGTGATTTCATTGATAAATAACCTTCCAGTTATGAAGAAGCAGCAGAACAAAAAGAATGGAAGGATGCTATGATCGAAGAATATCAATCGATCATGAAGAATGATGTTTGGGATGTTGTCCCATGACCAGAAGGGAAGTCAATTGTAACTTCCAAATGGATCTACAAGATCAAGCATGCTGCAGATGGTAGCATTGAAAAGTATAAGGCAAGATTTGTAGCTCGGGGTTTCTCTCAGAAAGAAGGAATAGACTATGAAGAAACCTTTGCACCTATAGCCAGATACACTTCCATCAAATCAGTACTTGCTCTGGCTACAGTGATGAAATGGAAGATACACCAGATGGATGTCAAGACTACCTTCTTGAATGGTGTAGTAGAAGAGGAAGTATATGTAGAACAGCCAATCGGTTTTGAGACACATGACAGGGAGTCTCATGTATGCAGATTGAAGAAAGCCCTGTACGGTTTGAAACAGGCACCTAGGACATGGTACGGTAGAATTGATAGCTTTCTATCTAGTTTGGGCTTTACCAAGAGTAAAGCAGATTCCAACCTTTACTACAAGGTTGAAGATGGCAACCCAGTGATGCTCCTACTGTATGTAGATGATATATTTGTGACAGGTACAGATGGGTTGATTACTGATATGAAGAGAAAGCTTGCTGCCGAGTACGAGATGAAGGACTTGGGTATGATGCATTGCTTTCTAGGTATGGAGGTGTGGCAGAGTATGGATGGAATCTTCCTTTGACAAGGGAAGTATGCAGTAGAGATCCTAAAGAGGTTTGGGATGATGGAATGCAAGGCTATGGCCACACCCATGGCATCGAACTTGAAGCTATTGAGTGATGCTTCATCAGAGTCGGTTGATGCTATGATGTATCGTCAAATGATTGGGTCATTGATGTACCTAACGAACACGAGACCAAAAATTTGCTTTGCTATGAACACCTTGAGTCAGTACTTGACAGATCCGAGAAGTGTTCACTTGACTACTGCAAAGCATATTCTGAGGTACCTGAATTGTACAGTTGATTATGGGCTCAAGTATGATGCGAATCAAAAGATTAACCTGGAGGGTTATGTTGATTCATATTGGGCAGGTAGTGCCATCGATAGGAAGAGCACTTCAGGATTTTGCTTTAGTATGGGATTAGGTGTGATCTCTTGGTTTTGGCAGGAAGCAATCCTGTGTGGCACTGAGTACAACTAAAGCAGAGTATGTCACAGCTTGTTCAGCTAGTTGTGAGGCAGTATGGCTGCAGAAGCTACTGTCTGATATATTTGATCTCTAGTTGGATACTACTTGTATACATTGTGATAACCAAAGTTGCGTAAAGTTGTCAGAGAATCTAGTGTTCCATGACAAGTCAAAGCATATCAAGATCAAGTATCACTATATCATGGATATGGTGTAGAGAGGAGCAATGAATCTCCAGTATGTTGCGACAGAGGAATAGATAGCTGATGTGTTGACAAAGCCATTAGCCAGAGTAAAGTTTGAGTACTTCAGGAAGAAGCTTGGTGTTCTCTAGATCGAGGTTTCCTCCAAGGGAAAGTGATGAGTCCCATAGCCATTATGACGAGCAGGTCAGATGTAAGGGCTGAGCCATTCTGTCATGGTGAGAGGATTCAGTTCCTTCCATGTTAGATATGAGTGCTGAGATCCATAGCCATTATGATGAGCAGGTCAGATGTAAGGGCTGAACCATTCTGTCATGGTTAAAGGATTAGGTTCCTCCCATGTCAGATGTGAGTGTTGGTCATTCTGTCGAGTAGGACAAATGTAAGGGCAACTGCCACTCTCTGGGAGAGTGGAGGCACCTGGTTAGTTACCAGGTAGCTTAGTCTGGGACTGGGGGCCTTTCTGGAGAGGGTGGAGGATTTGGTTCCTTCCAGGTCAGATGTGAGTGCATGACATTCTGTCATGGTGAGAGGATTAAGTTCCTTCCATGGCCGATGTAAGTGCAGGTCATTCTGTCATGGTGAGAGGATTAAATTCCTTCCATGGCCGATGTAAGTGCGATCCATTCTTTCATGCTGAGAGGATTAAGTTCCTTCCATGTCAGATGTAAGGGTATGCCATTCTATCTTGGTGAGAGGATTTAGTTCCTTCCATGATAGATGTGAGTGCGGGGCCTTTCTGATGTGATTGTAGTTTACTACATGATCAGATGTGAGTGTTGGGCGTGCCTGTCTGATGAGTAGGTCAGATGTAAGTGCTAGGCGTTCCTTTCTGATGAGTAGGTCAGATGTAAGTGCTGGGCAAAGACCTACCTGATGGCTAGGCCTACAACCAGCATGAAAGAAGGTTGGCTCTGTAGAACTTCCTATGACAAGATAGTACACACATGATGATGACCAGGTGAAATCCAGATCGAGCTATGATCCAGATCCAGTTATGATGACTCCGAGAGATCCAGATCGAGTGATGATCCAGATCCAGTAGTGATGATCCAGATCCATATCGAGTGATGATCCAGATCTAGTTCAGTGAAGATGATCTAGATCGAGTGATGATTCAGATCCAATCCAGTGAAGATGATCCAGATCCAGTGATGATGTTCCATGATGATCCAGATCCAGTGATGATGTTCCATGATGATTGAGAGATGATTCAGATTCGAAGGATGATGATGAATTGAAGAAGAAGATGACTTGAAGACTCAGAAGACTCAAGATGTAGATGACGAGATGATCTAGTTGATACAGAGAAGAAGACCAGTGCTGAAAATTGTGTCGAAAGAATACCTTCCTAGTTAAGAGGGAGTGTTGATGTATTTGTAACTTCGGAATGTATTCATTTATGTATCTTATGTATTGTAACCCGATGTTTATTATGGGATGTATCTATTATGTATTTGAGTCATGTTGTCATGCCCCGATGTTTCGATCAGGAGGATCAATAATGTAAACAAGTCATGTTAAGTCATAGTGGGTAACTCTCTGATTGTGTAAGAGTTAAAGTCCCCATAGTTCTGGGGCACTAGGGTTATTAGACACTCCTAGAGATGTCGGCTCTAGTAAGTAATTGTTAAGTGAGGCCAACATGATTGAGTGCACTTTAAGTGAACGAAAGAATATAAATAGAGAGTGAGCCTCTCTATTTATCACACACATCACTCACTCACTCAAGTGTAGTGCATAAGTGAGGAAGGAGAAGACACTAGGACTAGACAAGAAGAAGACTACTGCTGTCGGGAGTGCATCTTACTGTTTTGGGGTTTTACATCTTGTGTTGATTCTATCTCTAAGGAAGTTACGGGGTTTTATCCATTTATGGTTTCCCCGATCAAAAACACTGTGTTCATTGTCTCTTGTGTTTGATTGCTGTACTTGTTATTCTCTCAGTAAAGATCCTAACATAATGCTAGCTTAATGTTGAAAAGCTAACAAATAGAGATCAAATCTTTTAGGTGTGATTTTTTCTAAAACTAATCTATGTTTGTGATGAAAAATTTAAATGAAAACATAAAACAAGAATTCCAACACAATTATTAAAAAATATATAAATTACAACTTAGAAGTGATAGTGGACAAATTCCATAATATCCATATGAAGCAATTAATTGGAAATAGCCAAACTTGCATTGATTGAAAGTGATATATATTTGTTTTGAAATTTAGTTTGAGGTTGATGATAAATTATTTTATACTTAACTCTATCTCTATAGCACATTTACTTTAAGCATATTTTAAACTCGTTCCAAATTACATTAAAATAAAAATAAATCCATATTTAAAACACTATGTTATGAAGCCTGTAATTACTGCTCACAACTTACAACACTCAACCACTTGAGCTAGCCCACCGAGCTATGTTTGGTTTTATATTTAATTGATATTTTCTTTTTTTGAAACTTAAAACCAAGATGCTCTTAGTTTTTATATTTAATTTATATTTTTTTCGAGCACATGTTTCACGTAGCGTAACAGACATGACACATCTCACTCACTTGGGTTGTAGAAAGCGCCTCTTTGCAACAATTACACTTTTTCCCCCTACTAGATTGTAGAAAGTGTCTCTCAATGCATTAAATTTTTAAGTACTTCACGACACAAACAGATATTAATGCTAAGTTATATGTAAATGTTACAAACCAAATAGTTATGTTAAATTATTTGTATAAGTTTGTGTAAAATGTTTTTAAGGACATACCATCTTTAATGTAAATGAAGCATATTTAATCAAATTTGTTTGTAGCATATATATATATATATATATATATATATAATGAATTTATTAGATATTGAAAAATAATAATATAACCCATGTATAAAGACAACATATTTATTATATTGTTATATTGTGAGCATATATAACTAAAACACATTTGAGACATCAATATACTAATTGTTTTGATCGAACATTATGGACAACTTGTAGAGGAGCATACACGATCGCGTTGCTTTTTTTTGTTGTTGAGAAAGTACCTTGCAAAACCTATAAACTTCAAGGATCCTTGCAAGCCTAATGGTTTAACTATTTTGGTAGTAATAATCCATGTGATTTCCCACGTATTTCTTCCTGAAAATGTAAAAAAAATATGGTTTTTGAAATTTGGGTAGTTTGGGTAGTTATGCAATTGACTCCTTCAGTTGTAACTACTTTGTCTTCGACCCTATCTCTTGATAAAGCATATAAATAGAGGTAGGGAGGTCCATGAGAGAAGACTTGAATCTTTTCATTGTTATGCTGGAGGAATTGGAGCTCTCTTTGCCCACACCTTTGCCCTAGCAATCATCCCCTTGTGTTGTAGAGCTTGGAGGCTGATTTCCTTAGAGAAGAGAAGTAGCAGAACCAGGTCAAAGTTTCGTGAGGTGCCCAACTTGAAGAGAAGGTATATTTGTACTTGTTTTCAAGATTAATAAAGATGTGATGTCCTTCTTCTTCCCAAATAATTGTTCAATGTGTGATTGAATCTCAGTTTATGATCATATTATGATGTTAATCAGATTATTATTTCATGTTTATTTGATTATAATTGTTTTATATGTGGTCATATTGGTTTGAGGAAGGTATAATTCATTTTTCATGTCTCTTGGAGCGAGAGGAGCGAGAGGAGCAAGAAGAGGATTGAAGAGCTGCTTGGATCAACCTTCGTTTGCCTAAGGTATGAACAATTCTAATCTTTGAATCTTGTTTATATATACTTTTAGAACCATTTGCATCCATCTTTCAACCCCAGTATGTTGATGGCCTCTTAAACCCTATCCATAGGAAACTTTCCTTTACAACAGAACTAAAGACTCCAATGGGGAGAGCCTTGTATGTTTGGGGTTTCTCTGTTTTTCCTTCAGTTTTTGTAAGGTTTCAGGTCTTTATTGCCACTTAGGAACACTTTATCCATTTGATATAACAACTCCCCTGCCTTCCTAAGGCATTTTTCACTTAATTTTGTGTTTTTCCCAACCATACGCGAGTTTCCAATTGAACAGTCGTGTGTCTGGTTTGTACATGCGACTTGCTATACTGTCAACCCACATATGATACATGACTGGTTAGTAGTACAACCCGCGTGTGCTTGTATACGCGACTTGCTATGCTGTCAACCCACGTATGATACGCGACCTGTAAGTAGTACAACTCGTGTGTTCTTGTACACGCGACTTGCTATACTATCAACCCACGTATGATACATGACCTATTAGTAGTATAACCCACGTGTGCCCCTTAAACATTTTTTTTTCCTCATTTTTGTGGGTTTTTCTGTTGCTGTGGGTTGTTTGGTAGGTATTTTGGGGTCCTCTATAGGTGCATGACTCCAGGGAGTTATTGTCATCCTTTTTGGTTTTTCTTTATCTATGTGGTAAGCCTTTTTATAACATTAGGGTTTTCTCTTTGCTCATCCCCCACCCCCTTTGCTTGGCATGATTTTTGGCTTATGTTTCTGGTCAGCCTCTGTTCGTGATGTTTTTCTAAACTTAGAATCTTATTGGTCTTTGTTTCCTTCTTCTTTTGTTGGCTAACTTCACCATGCCAAAGTAGTTGACTTGTCTCTTATGTAAGCCTTCCTTCCAAGTAGGGTTTATACTGACTTTAGGGAATTCTAGAGTCTGTTTGGTGGTTGTATAGTAGAGTTCCTTTTGCTTTGTTCTTATTATTTGCATACTTTACTTTATAGGTAGTTTTTATTTTGCATTTATAAAAGAAAAATAAAAAGAACGTATATTTTTTAATATGCATGTCGATTAGGGTTTTGTCTTTAATACACTGCATATCATTATTTTTGAAAAAATAAAAAGAAATTGTTCTTTTGTGGCTTTCAAGTTTCTATTTGAAAAGAAAGAGAATAGTTTTTTCTTTTTGCATTTCATTTCTCTTTGCTTAGTCATTTTGTTTCAACTTTGAGTCAAAACACCACATAAGTTTCACGCCATTTACCTCTGACTAAAAGCAGCCTATTAAAATGAACGCTATAATTTAAAAATTATTAGCAAGTTTTATTTTATAAGCTCATACACCAACTAGCTTAGGCTAGACTTGTGGATTAGGGAATTTTAACTCTCCACAAGTATTAAATTTCAGATGTAGTTGGCCCATCACTAGGTAAATCCTCTTCTATGTTGATTGTATCTGGGAAGCTCCTCTCAAATGGGAGCTAAGTACGAGACCACATGGAGGCTTGGACTAAGGAGATAACCCTCTGATTCCTTGTCAAAGCATACACCAAGGTTTTTGCGCATCTGGAGATTCTATCTTAGACAAGGTTTCAGGCTTTGCAACCTGCCCATGCATATGAACCAGACTTGCGATTGTCCCCCTAGACTGTCAATATAGTTAAGGTATCCTTTAGTCTCTTTTGACATCTAGGTTCATACACAGGTACACTGGAAGGATATTTCTGGTTGACCTTGGACGGGCTTGGAAGGTAACCCCAGTAAAAGGTGTGGGAGGGAGGTGGGTGATTCCTCTGCTTGTGCCTAAGAACATCTATAGGGACACCAAGTAACTATCTCTCAGCTTTCTTTTGGAAAGCATATCTTATACATGTTTGTCTGTTTGGCTTTAGGAATTTTTTAGTAAGTGCTGTGTGGTTTTTCTGTACTTAGTTTTCCTTTAGGTGTGTGATTTGTACTTTTGGTTTCTTGTCAACATGAGACTTTGTATTATTGTTTGAAACTATGGCTAACACCCCTTTGAACACCAACCAAGAGATCCCCATGCTAGGAAATCATTGTACTATTCCTCTCACAGGGAATGTTGGTGTTCCTTTGATGGCCACCTTGAATCTGCCTAGATTCACCCTAGGGATACCAGTGTGGTTGTTTTCCACTCCAACTATCCTAAATGCTCCTGATGCTTCTCAAGTAAGCTCCTTATATCAAGGGAATCAAAACATTGCTTCCCCTTCAGCTGTAGTTGATTCTTCTACTCCTTCTACCTCATGCGGTGAAAGTACTGATACTAGTAACTGACAGTCTAAAAGGAGTAAAAGAAGGAGGAATAGGAAGAAGGAACATAAAAAAGGGGGAACCCATTCAACCTCTACAAGTCAAGTTGAACCTCACCACCCAGCCTCTACAGTTCATGCTGGGGGCACCTATCCAACCTCTACAGGTCATGTTGGATCTAAGCACTCAACCTTTGCATGTCAAGTTGATCTTCACCATCTAGCCTCCACTGATCATGTTGGTGGGATCCTTCCAACATTTCTAGGTCACGTTGGATCCAGTCACTTAGCCTCTGCATTTCATGCTGAGGGCATCCATTCAACCTCTAATGTTCAAGTTGAACTTCCCCATCCAACCTCTGCAATTCATGTTGGATCCATTCACCCAGCTTCTGAAGTTCATGCTAGGGCCACACACTCAACTGCTGCAAAGTGTGTTAATCCTAACCATTCAACCTCTGTTGTTCATGCTGGTGGTTCCCATCCAACATCTGTAGGTCATGTTGGACCCAGTCTCTTAGCCTCTGCAAGTCATACCGGGGGCAGTCTTTCATCCTTTGTAGTTCATGATGTAAACAATCCGTCAACCACTACAAGTCATGTTGACATTGTTGAAAATACTTCTCGTTCAAAACAGAAGCCCAAGTTTCCTTGTAAGATTTGTGAGGGAGACCACCTTAGTTATAAATGCCCTTCTATCATGGAGGTGCAAAGAGTTTGGTTTCATGGTCATCCCATTTTTTAACATTCTGAAATTTTTCAACAAAGAACCTCTCTTAGTTAGGTTGGACCCAGTCACCCAGCCTCTGGCGGTCAAGCTGGGGGAAAATTCTCAGCCTATATAGGTCATGTGAGAGAAAATAGTCAACCACTGCTAGCCATGTTGACACCGTTGAGAAAACTAGTCGTTCAAAGTGCAAACTTAAGTTCCCTTGTAAGCTATGCAAGGGAGATCATATTACTCACCAGTGCCCTGCTATCGCAATGGTGTGAAGAGTATGGTCCAAGACTCAAGAATTTCCTTCTCCTAAACAACCTATAGTTTCTCAACATCTTACTCAACCTTTGGTTGATCAAGTGGTCGAACCAATCTCAACTTTGGTCGATCCCACTCTTCTTTTGGAGAGTGATCCTAATGTGATTGAACCAATGTCACATTTAGTCAATCCCACTCTCCCTTCAGAGAGTGACCCTCATGAATCAGTTGAATCGGTTGCATTGTCGATCAATCCCACTCTTCTTTTGGAGAGTGAAGTGTCTGCTAGTCACATTTTCTTCACTACCAGTTCAAAAGTTACTGAACAAGGGGGAACTAAACTCGCTTCGGATCAACCTCGACCAAGCTCTCAAATTGATTCCTTTGATTGGGATAGCCTAGTTGAGCTGCCCCTTCCTTCTAATGCACCTTTCCACATAAAGGTCAAATTTGAACCATACATGATTTCTCATTATATTGTTGATGAAGGAGCCTCAGTTAGTATCTTGTTTGTTCATTCTTGGCGAGGCATGGGATCTCCTAACCTTGTGTCAAATGCTAGTCAGTTACTGGCGTTTCATAGAAGAACTTGTATATCCTTGTGAATTCTTGCTCAAACACATGTTACTTTGTGTGGGAAGACCGTCTTAGTTCACTTCATGGTGATAGAAGGCCCCTTGGAATTCAATATGCTCCTTGGACGTGATTATGTCTACACCATGCAAGCCATGGTGTCAACATTATTTCATGTGATGTAATTTAATCATGGCGAAGAAATTGTCACTATCGATCTGTTGGATTTTATTGATCCTTCTCCTGACTCGACTAGAGATCAGGTCTTTCCTTTATTGATTACCATTTTTTCTATAGACACTACCTCACCATAGGTGAGCTACATGGCCTCATGTTCTTTGTGTTCAATTGCTATTGAGAAGTAGCCTCTATTTTCATGCTTACCTTATCGGGACTTGCTCCTAGGAGTTGACCAGGTGAGTCATCCTATACATACTATGGATCTTTCTCTCCACTCTATCAATTCATTTGAAATTTTAGACATATATCCTATCTTAGATGATATCCTTCCTTCGGATGAAGTCTTCCTAGAGTCTTTGATACAATCTGACCTTCTTTTGGATGTTGGTTCAGTTGTGACTAAGTCTAACCTTTATTTGCTTAGTAAGCTTGATCTTCCCATGGATCATTCTTCTTATGTTGGTCTTATTGAGTCTTCCAACTCTCCCTTTGATCAGCAAGTCGGTGATCCTGATGAGTTTGATTTTTCTTATGAATTTTTCAACTCCTGTGATACTAAGTTTGTTCCTGTAGACTCTATCTCTCTTGTTGATTTTTTCTCTTCTTCTGAGGTTGATATTACTGATTATAAACCCTTGAGACTTAGTGCTATAGAATCTTCTTCATTCAATTCTACCTTGAATTTACCTTTTGTAGAAGATAGCAAAGTCACATGTGTTTCTGCCAAAGTGACCTGCATCAGGACTTTTCTTCTGAATATGATCACGATGCTTTTGTTTCTTGGATATAGGATTCTTAGTTGGATTCACAACTATTTAATAGACTTGTCTTGTTGTTCAAGCAGTAACTACATTTGCATTTTCCTTGCTCGCGCTTATGATCTTGATGCTGGCTTCCATGCTTTTAGCTCATTGTATAAGCCCTCATCTTTGTTCTCATCGTCGCTAAGCCTTGTACCATTTTTCCTTTGTAGCTTGACACCTTTCACCATGAGGAGATGTTCCCTGAGTGTCCTTATCTTCCTCACTTTCCTTGCATTATGCATAGGTTTTTTCCTTGTGCTTGGAACTAGTTTCACCTATCTATTCCACTCATCTACTCATATTTAGAGCATTCTTTCTGCTCTCCTTCGAGCTCATTAAAAACAGTAAGGAAGCCACGAGTTGACTTTTCCAGACTTGTTAAAACTTCATGGGAAAGATATGGAGTTTCTTTAGGCCCAGGACTGACTCCTCAAAATAGACTTGAATGCCAATTAAAATTGTCCGTTTAGGCTCGTTAAGAATATGTGAATGGGCATCCACATTGGTGGTAGGTTATCGCTTTCTTGGACCATGTGGAATAATACGAGAAATGATTGCTCTCTTTTCTACGGAATTGAGAAGAGTATTCTCAGGAATAGATTTATCATTTTTCTAGACCTGAGCGACTAAACTTATGGAAAAGGAGCGCCTGGTATGAGCTTACTTTTCTCTTTTTCATGCTCTGGGCCTAAACATGAAAAATATTCCAAGTATACTTTATGTCTTTGTCATGCTCGCTAAACCCTAAAGAACAAGGCATGGAGTTTAATGTTGTAAGCCCCATTTGTTGTACTCAAATGGATCTTTCCAAGTGATCTTTCCTTCCTTCACACTCGTTAAACTCAGGCTATATGCTACTTTTGAAGGAGCGTTGGGTAGGTGGTAATTTAACCTTTTTCAGACCTCCTCGATTAAGTACGAAAAATGTGTTCCTTACTTCTTCGAAAGCTAAGAGAGTTCTTATGTGGTTTGTTTTATACTTTTCTGGACTTAGGAGACTAAATTGTACAAAAAAAACACCCCCCTGGAGTCTTCTTTAGAGTTTTCAGACTCTCTAAACCATGAAAGCAACGTCGATCATGTACTATTTTGGGCTCATAAAATCCATGAATCAGTGCTTTATCAAGCATTCTTCTGTCTCTTCTTCGAGCTTGCCAAAAATGAAGAAGGTCCCGAGTTTGCTTTCTTGGAATCGTTAAACCTTTACAAGAAAGAGGGGAAGGAAAGTTCATTCACATGTATTTACATCATGGGAAAAAGTCCTATTTCCTTGAACAAAGCACCAGTTTTGAGTCTATCAATAGTTGGGTCCTAGTTTTTTTTATCTTATCCCGATTCAGAGTTTGTTACTCCTCCAGTTCGTGTCTTTTCCAATTATATGGGGAATCTGTCAATGTCTCCTACAGTGCAGATTTGTGTCAAAATTTTCCTAAGTCACTTTTGTGTCATTCTCACTGTTCAAGGATTAAACCTTTTTCAACCATTCTGCAGTTTCCTTGACCTTTTGTGTCGGCCATTCCCTGGTATTAGTTCATGACATCATGTCTTCGGTGGTCCTTATCCTGAAATTTAGTACCAATTCTAGATCCAATTAGTCTTTGACTTACCTTGTGTTGGATGATGAAGGATGCCTTAATGCCTTCCTTCCAATGGATCTCTTCCTATCAACTGCAACACCTCTTTCTCTGGGAATGATATTTAGAGTTTTATGACAGTACCTTGGGGATTGCAGTCATCAGTGGCAATTTCTCTCGCTATTGGGTAGTGGGAATACCTTACTATATCCTACTTGATGGATTCTTCAAGTGTTTGACTTCAATTCCTTGTATTCACACTTATTAGAATGTACTAGGTACCTTGAGGACCATTTTCATTAACAGTGGTTTCCCTCACGTTTGTTAACGGTTCTCATTATTGACCAGTAATTAAACAGTTTCCTCCATGTTTGACTTCAACTCATTTATTCGTATGGTTAGGATTCGTACCTTTTGGGTAGTTTGGATTGAATACCTTGGGCCAATAGTAGCATCATCATTTTGCTATTGCCCAAGCTGTGCAAGACCTTATTACATTTTATATGACATTTGCTGAGATATAGATCCACCTGGTATTCTTGTGCCCATGATCGATTATTGAGCATGGATTCACCTTGTTCATTTGTGGCCATGACTCCTTTATATTTGATATGGTACCTTTTTGCATATTGAGTGACCATGATAGTTTCATCAGTTATACATATGTTGGATCTTCCTGTATCTTTATAGTGATGATTCATATATGGACTTGTATGTCCCAGAGATCAGTTTTTTCTGACATTTATCTCTCTTTCAAGTACCTTTGATCGAACCTTTCGATCTTGGATTCTCTGCTCTCTCCATACTCAATTATTTCCTTTATAATGTATTTTAGCTATCATCTTCCCCTCTAAACTCATACATTATGGGGCATCTATTATAGCTCAAAATGACACATCTCTTCCTGTGACCACTTTCCCATGATTTCGTCGCCTATCGACACTTCCATGACGACACTTCATGAAATTCACTAAAAATACACCTAAATTGGAGGATCCATATTTGGAGTTCTGTAACTATGTTTGATCTCATGTCTACACTATTAGAAAGGTATCTGAGTCAGCTAAAACTTTCCAGAAGACACCAAAGTCTAAAAATTTCCAGAAGTACCCTAAAAATGAGATTTTTTGATGCATACGTGAGTTTCCTTAAGGAAACCCACGTATTGTACATGACTTGCTATATATAATACTCGCATATTCCCTAAATATGTGACTATTTACATTGCAACCCGTGTATACCTCCTACATACGCGACTGTTATCTATGCAACCCGCGTATTCCTCCTGAAAATGTCAAAAAAATAGATTTTTTGAAATTCGGGTAGTTTGGGTAGTTATGCAACTGACTCCTTCAGTTGTAACTACTTTGTCTTTGTCCCTATCTCTTCATAAATCATATAAATAGAGGTAGGGAGGTCCATGAGAGGAGACTTGAATCTTCGCATTGTTATGCTAGAGGAATTGGAGCTCTCTTTGGCCACACCTTTTCCCTAGCGATCATCCCCTTATGTTGCAGAGATTGGAGGCTGAGTTCCTTGGAGACTCAGAAGAAACTGAACCAGATCAATGTTTCGTGAGGTTCCCAACTTGAAGAGAAGGTATATTTGTACTTTTTTTCAAGATTAATAAAGATGTGATGTCCTTATTCTTCCCAAATAATTGTTCAAGGTGTGATTGGATCTCAGTTTATGATCATATTATGATGTTAATTAGATTATTATTTCATTTTTATTTGATTATCATTTCTTTATATATGGTCATATTGGTTTGAAGAAGATATGATTCATTTTGCAGGTCTCTTGGAGTAAGAGGAGTGAGAGGAGCAAGAAGAGGATTGAAGGGCTGCTTGGATCAACCTTCATTTGGCTAAGGTATGAACCATTCTAATCTCTGAATCTTGTTTATATCTACTTGCAGAACCATTTACATCCACCTTTCAACCCCAGTACATTGATGGCAGGGATAATTTTAGGTGCGAATTTTAGCCCAGTGGGTTATTTTTCCATGTTTTCTCCCAAAAAAATTTCGCCATTTTTCATTTTTTGAAGCCTTGTTTCGCCCAATTTTGATGGGGTAAAAATTTTTCACCCTAAAAATCGCTAAATTATTATATAAATGATATAAAATCCTTGGAAATTAAAATATTTTTTGAAAAATATCATCAATCATTTAATAGTTGGCGTTTTAAGAATTGGTAATATTTGCCAACATTTATACACTTTTAAATAAGTATGGTTCCTTAAAATCATCCTTGATTGATGGCCTCTTAAACCCTAGCCATAGGAAACTTTCCTTTACAACACATATATCTATGCTTTGAGAACCACAAGTATTGAAAATTGTATTTCGTTGTAGTTTGCAAAAACATCATTTAGAATATAGCCAAGCATTTTCTACTTTTGATTTTCACCCTTGAAATGAGGCATCCCAATAAAAGAAAAATGGTAAACACAACAACAATGGGAAGTATGCACACATAATTGAAAGGTAAAGACATAATTTACCTTTAGAAGTTCCAAATTGTTATCATCATTTTTATCCACCTTTATAATTATGAATTAAACATATAATGTTTCAAAGGGATTTGATTATTATTTAATAATAAAATAATCAAAAACCAATTGGCCTTAGTTTCAGTTAGACATTGTAGTTGTACAAAAATTAAAAACACCATTATAGATTTCAACTTATTCTTCGTTAGTTGTATCAAGCTCTTTTTCCTATATCCTCTTTCATTTCTTTCTTCTTCTTCTCGGTCTCCTATCCTTAATTTCTCATCATATTGTCTTCCTCTACCTCTCCATTTTTCCTCATGAAAATCTCACCTCCCTCTCAAATTCAGAATTACTTCTCATCTTCTTAGAGTTTTATGATTTCCATAAATTATATAAAACATAAACTTCACGACATGCCAAAAGTATCTAGTTATACCTAGAATATTAATAATTCTAATAACCAATAAAACATCGTACACCTATATGATTTATATTAAATTATCATGAAGAGAACTTAACCTAACACTTCCTAGTGCATGATGGGTGACCCTTAAACTAAGGTGTTTCAATGGATAAGAAAAGCAAGGTTATGATGGGGGGTTTTCCTTGACAACTATTATAATCATTATGCATAATCATTATAAAAGGTATTGAAATCCTTGACATGGTAGCATAGTTATATATGGATTCAAGGGGATGCCTTCCCTTCCAAGGGTTTCAATAGAAGTTCTAGAACATTTATTCTTAGTTAGAATGGCCAACAGTGCAAGGATAGAAATTAAAAAGTTTAATAAATAGAAATTTGATCTTTGGAAGCTCAAAATGGAGGATATCCTTATAGATTGAGAACAACATATTGTTGTTAGCCTTGAAAAAATTTGACAAGTATGACAATGGAAGATTGGAAGAAACTTGATAGAAAATCGAGGGGCACAATTCAACTTTGCTTAGAAAATTATATATTGATGAATGTCTCATGAGAAGACATTGTAAAATAAACTTTGGGATAAGTTGGGGAACTTGTACTAGTGAAAATATCTGGTTAACACGTTGTTTCTTCAGAAGAAGCTATATATTTTGAGGATGAATGAGGGTGACTCAATAATAGAGCACCTAAATGTGTTCAACACCATTGCTAGTCAGTTGTTATCTGTGTATATAACAATCAAATAGGAGGACAAATGCATCAATCTTTTGTTTTCTTGACCATACTAATGGGGTAGCTTGTTCATAGCTATTGGAAGAAATAATACTACATTAAAGATCAATAATGTAGTTGCAACTCTTCTCTCTGAAGAGATCATGCAAAACAACATTGAAGGATCAACCCACAGTGCTTTGATGGTGAGATGTTGACCAATAAACATAGGAAAATGTAAAACATATGGTATTAAATCAAATTCAAAGCGTAGATATAAGCCCGTATATAAATATCCTAGTTCGATTTTGACAAAATGTTGGCAATGTGGTAAAGTTGGGTATTATAAGAGAGATTGTAAGTCGACAAAAGTTGAAATTACAAAGGGTCTAAGAAAGCACAGTCAATTGACAAAAAGGCTTTGTAAGAAGAGAAAGGAGATGTGTATTTGGCCTTGAGAAGTACACAGTTAGAATATAATTCTTGGTTGATCGACTCTAGGGCATCATATCAAATGACACCATGTAGAGAGCGGTCCTATGAATATGATCAATTTAATGATGGTGACATTTTTTTAGGATATTATTCACCAACCAAGATTGTTAGACATGGTAAAGTTCAACTTTATTAAAGTATGGAAGGATATGAACCTTTCCAAAGGTGTTGCATATCCTAGGTTTGTCTTGAATCTTGATATCTATCTGTACGATGGGAAATGCATGTGTGTAGTCTATATTTGAGAAATATTTATGTAAAATGTTGGGAGGAGCGATGGTACTGATGAGAGGATTCTAGATTGGAACATTGCATAAGCTATTGGTAAGAATAGATACTAATGGATGTGTGAATACAGTATTTCCTAAATATGACAACATATATTCTTGTTTAGTTAGCTTAACTATGTTGTGGCATCAATGGATGGGACACACTAGTGAGAAAGGTCTTCATTCTATGCATGGAAAAGGTATGGTCAAATTCTCCCCAATTGTTCTTTAAAAATAGACTTATGTAAAAAAATTATTTTATGATAAATAGAGTTGTGTAAGACTCACATCTAGGGTCTCTAGGGATAAGGAAATACTAGATTTAATACATAGTGTTGTTTGAAAATAAATCCTATGACTAGGGAAATATAACCAACACTTAGATTAATATGGGACTAACCTAAATGGCTCTATTTACAAAAATATGTAGACTCTTATTCATACATACAATCACACACAAACTTTAAAAACCAAATATAAACTAGATAGAGATTAGGGAGAAGAGAGGTAAGTGCCATTTTTTAAGGTTATATTACCTAATACTTTTCCTTTCTGTATATCTCTTCTTTGTTTCCCAACGTCAACCTACAAAACCAACAAAGAAAACCTTTCTCAATCCAATTTAACACTTAACAAATAATGTAAAGGAATTGAAATACAACAAGAGAATCAACTATCTCATCAATTTCAATATAAGTGACAAGAAATTATTTATGTCATACAATCAATTGTGACAAAAACTTGATAGGAGGAGTGAAAGATGTCAAATCACAATTATAACAATGAAACGATTACAACACAAACCTTATCAATGGGCACCCCTCATCAAACATGGATATTCCAATCTCTCTGTTATGCACTCCAACGATCCCCCTCTCATCCACTAGATATATATGAGGGGTGAAGGTACTTGAGGGTGATAACTTCAATATTTAGGGATGTAAGGGAAAAAAATATGGATTACTAATGGATAGGGATGAAGGGTGTGTGAGTGATTACTCTAATATTCCTTTGATATATTGGGTGTTAAGGTGTTCCCTTTTAGTCCATTTCATTTCCCTTTTATGCTTCGAGGAAATAGTTGGAAATGGTTAGCACGATGTTTAAGGAGTTGCAACTAATCAAGTGTCATCTTTTGAACTATCACCATGGACAGAGAAGTGTCGATTTGATCTATAATGAAGGCTCCCTAATGTGTGAGGTCAGAAGGGAACATGATGGATGAAATACATTATAATAAGTGGTGAAATTGGATGTATAATTGACAATGATGAGATTCCAAAAATCTTAGTTCCAACAAAGTACCTGCAATAGAGAGATAGGTGTCAAACATTATTTCCATGAGATAGAGATATCCATGCTTAAAATGATAGAATATGGACAACAAATTGTATACATTGAGAATTCATGAAATATATAAATGATGTATTGATCATGTACATAAAATAATACATAGTGGATCCATGCCAATTAGGAGAGCATCGCCATGGATAGATACACAAAGTATCTATGTAAATCTAGATATAATATCAATGAATAGGTACATAGTGTCTCAATGTATCAACATGCATCAAGATAAGGATGGGTAATTGAGTGGAGGAATGGTTCTCTCAATGGTATCAATGTCTTATCAGGTGTGGTACAATCTTGCACAACTTAGGAAATAGAAAAATATGAGGATTATATAGTTGTCCCAAGGTCTTCCATCGAAATCGCCGAAAGGTATGAATCCTCCCCATGTGAATAGATTATTTGACATGGATGAAATTTTTTTATTACTACTCATTGATGTATACCATTGATAAATGTGACGAAACCCATTGATGATGATAATGGGCACCAAGGTACCTAGTACATTATAGCAAGTGTGAATATATGTCTTGGAATCAAAAAAATGTAGAACCTATAGAGTAGGAGAAATTAATGTATTCCCACTACCCAATAGTGAGGGAACCTATTACGAACTGAGTTGACCAATGGTTCTCCCAATGGTACTAATGTCATATGAGGTGTGGTACAATCTTGTGCAACTTAAGAAATCAAAAAGTGTGAGGATTCTACTATTTTCCTAAGCTCTTCCATCCAAATCGTCGAGAGATATGAATCCTCCCCATGTGAATAGATGATTTAAATTTCAACATGGATGAAATTGTTTGATTACTATTCATTGATGCATAACATTGACAAATGCAAGGAAACCCATCGATGATGATAATGGGAGCCAAGGTACCTAGTACATTATAGCAAGTGTAACTAGATGTATTGGAGTAAAAAAATTATAGAACCTATAGAGTAGGATACGTTGATGTATTCCCACTACCCAATAGAGAGGGAACCTATCACAAATATTAAATAAATAGTTAAAAATATTAATTATAATTAATATAAAAATATAAGAGGGCACGACTCCTCATTTATTAATGCCTAAGCTAGATAAAATCATGGCAAATTATATTCTATCATTTTGTAAATTTGTAAATTCATCATCTTAAATTATTTTTTAACTATCAATTATACATATTTTTATTACAGATATATTTTTTTGGTTGTATCATTTGTATAAGATCCTGAGCTTTAATCTCCATACCTCATCATCTCCATTTTTCCATCTCTTCATCCCTCATCCTTACACACTCTCCTCCACCTATCATTTCTATTTCATTTCATTTCTTTCTCCCACATGTTATTATTCCCACTCGATTCCTCTCTCCTCATACACTCTCACTCTCACCTCATGCACACGTCCACTCATCACTCCACGCGATCAATCTCCTTACAACACCTACTCACCACAATTCCTCTCATCTGCACTCTTATTGTTAAGATTTCATATGCTAGACTAGATATCATTAGTGTTTAATCAAAATTCACAACAATAGCATATGCAGAACCACTCAAAGAAACAAAATCACAAGATATACACATTATTTATCCTGATAAATCCTCAAGAAGAAGAAAACCTAACAAAAATTCCTATGTATAATATGTATAAGATAAAACCCCAAAACATGTATTCTCCTCCTTACTTCTCTCTCTCTCTCTCTCTCTCTCTGTCTCTCTCTCCTATGCACTACTCTGATGAGTGAGTCTTGTATTGTAGTGAGGAACACAACTCCTCTATTTATACACTTTATGTCAACTGACTTTTACCGTAAACAAGTCGACCCCACTAAATTGGCTGGGTTGACTTCACCTAGGAAGACTCAAAACAATATTTTATATTATACATTAGGGTACTAATGACCCAAATTACAATGAAGCCTTTACCTCATTACTCTATGATGACCAATTACAATAGTAAGATCCTAACAGAGGAATAATAACATCTCCCTTGGGTTACATCAGTAAAATACATTTAGAATATCCTTTGAAGTTACAATATTTCAACACTCCCCCTTAATGAGAAGGGTATTATACTGACAACATCATCATCAACTGTAGCAGTAATGAGAGACAATATCTTTAGTAGTATCAAGGTAATACATCTATACGTCATAGGAAGTTTTCAACATTAATTAATAACTTGAATAGTTACTCTTCAATGTCTTCATCTTCTGCAACAAACGATCACAATGATCCTTTTGCACCAACAATATGATATTTCGATCCTTCGTAATAGAAGCACCTCGATCCTTTCGATCCTTTGCAATAGAACTTTAATCTTCCTGATCATTTTCAGAATCACTTCGATCTTATTGATCCTTTGCAGCAATAATTCGATATTCTTGATCCTTCATAGCAGCTGCACTTTGATCCTTTCGATCCTTCACCGCCATGCTACCTGTAATACAAATGATATCTTTATGGGATGATCAATCCCTATATCCTTAGTACATAGGTCCAAGGATTATGAAATCCTCCATCAACCTACTCCCCCTTAACTAGGATGGTCCATAGTATCGACCAGTTGAATCGTCTACAACTGAATGTAGATCTCAGTCGCACCTAGATGTAGGCCTTGTTGTCCGTAAGGACTCATCGTAGAGAATCCTCAACTTCAAAGATAGGACCATTCCTGAGCGATTGTTATACTATGGCATATACATATACATGTAGGCATCCTCTCCATACAAGAGTATTGTCTACAACTGCATATCTCGACCGCACCTAGGTGTCAGCTCTCATCATAGGACATCCTCAGCCTGTTAGAGCTAGGAACACTACATATGAGTGTTTTACTACGGCGTTCATGAGGGCTCATCATAGAGAATCCTTAGCACTAAAGAATGGACCACTCCTAAAAAAGTGTTATTCTATGGAATCTACATATAAATGTAGGCATACTCTCCATACAAAAGTAATTTATGCATGGTAGATGTCGACCGCACCTAAGTGCCTACCCCATTTTTCGTAAGGACTCATTGTAGGACATCCTTAGCATGAATTCTAGGACCATTCGTAAGAAAATGTTATACTACAGTATCCACAAATGAATGTGGGTACTCTCCATGCGAGAGTAACGTATGCGGGGCCATCCTTAGCTAGTAAGGAACACTCTCATGAATAAAGTGTTATACCTATAAGACCATCCTCAAGATAGGATACTATCATACAAAAGTGAATGTCGTACCTTGACAACATCTTTAGGCATACTTGGCCTCTTTCATACTAGAGCTTCCCTATCATCTGTCAAAAATGACATTCTTATCATTACTCCCCATTTTTTGGGAGGATCCATATCATCAATCTACTCTCCCTTTGTTAGAGGAGGGTTCATATCTTTGACCTATTCTTTTTTTTTCAAGGAGATTTCATATCTTTTACTTTTTCCTCCTTTCCGAAGAGGGTCCATATCCTCATCATTACTTCTTACAAGGAAATTTTGTAGTCCCATAATTGTTCCTCCTTGCGAGGAAATTCTTTTCGAACTACCACAATCTTGTCATGAAGATATTCAAATATTCACTAGTACAAAATGAGAAATCAGTGACTAAAAGTTCTAGTCACCATAGGTTTTTCAAGTGATTTAATACTAAATATGAGCAATTTAGATTGACGCAACTAGAAACAACTAAAATTAACGACTAATTTAGTCACTAACAAATATAACTAGATAAAAAGTGAGAGAGTTAAAAATGGATAACATAAATGACCAATTTAGTCATGGCATAAAAAATGACTATCTATAAAGATATGAATTAGTCATTTATGTTAGTCATTTTTAATTATGTCATAGAAAATTGCAATTTTGACAATGACGTGTAAATTTTGTAAATTTTCTACCTTCTATCTGTAATATTGGTGCCATACACCTCAATCTTCAACGATCCAACAAAGGAATTGCACGAATTTTCTCTTGACCATCTTTATCCCCGCTGCACCATTGCACCAAACCATTAAGCGTGCGCCAAAGGAAAATTAGGTTCCTACAATTATCAATTAGGTAGAACCAGTACCATATCACATCATGAATGACCCCTTGTGTCACTTGAAAACATTTTCTTCTTTGAAGACATCTAATGAAAATTCCAATTCAAGTTTTAGGGATTCGTCATCTCCCGTTCTATGCATTGGCATGTTTTATTTTTTATACCATCGCATTTATCTTGTCACACTAACTATGCATGTATCTCATTTGACAAAAACAATCATCGTTTGACCCTTTTGATAGTCGATTGAAGTTTCAACATGCAAGAGTATTTTATGTATTATTAGTGAAATTCGCCTAGTTTGTGTCCTTTGCTAATTCACTAGTTTTACATGTTTTCTAGTCTTCTCATCATTAATCTGCTTAGAATGTCCAAAATTTTCCCTAAGCTCCTCTTTGTAGAAAAAGCCAATGTCCTTTTTTTTAAAGCAAAAAAAATAACCCTAGTGCTCCCTTACCATGTGTACAACAACAATGCATCAATCAATATTGTTTCAAATTATGCAATCTCCATGCTTAGTCCCCAAGTATACCCTCCTCTCTTTGTAGGTGAAACTTGAATGACTCTAATGCCCAGGATTTGAAGACGGTGGTGTTTTTGCTACCATGATTGTGCTGAGTTCACTCTCCATAAATTATAGTTAATGTTCACATTATCCTATCAATTTCAAGCATTCATATAGGAGATCTATTAAATTTCCATCCACCTCATACCTTGTCCTAGTATAGACTCTCATCCTATGACCACTGGTTTGCTTGTTTTGTCATGTTGTCACCCCATCTTGGGAGTTGATTTATAGTATTATAATATATATAATTAATATATAGTATACAATATGCTAGTATATAAATAATTTGTAGATACTAACCTCAAATATATATAAACAATTTGTAGATACTAGCCTCAGATATTTTATGATTTTGCACAACGAACACATTAATTTTAGGTTCATTCATCAATTGGCACATCATCATTACTTTCACCATAAAATATCCTACAAATATAGTGAACATGTCAAATTTACATCATATATTTCATGTCTTCAATTTATGTTAGTATCACAATCATTGGGCCATAGCATTAAGTGGGACCAATTATAACTTAAATGTACATTCTTTATTTTTATTTTTTGAAAGTGCGTTTTATATAGATTATTGAAAAATGTTTGCATCATATGGTTTGAAATTTCTTCTAGAATTCCATACATTTATACAAGATTTCTTCTTAGATATATCTTAATTCAAAGTGTGCATGGAATATTCACTAGTTTAAGTTAGAAAATCCACCTGGCAAGGTATATAATTCACCAGTATTGGATATGCACCTATTTTGCATTGTTATTTTTTTAATCGAAGGTTACATGTTCAAAGTCATTTGGATATCCATTTCATGTTTAGATCGGGTCAAGAAATTTGGTGGGTATGAGCTCAAATGAGTCCTCAATGGATATTCATTTCGTGGTCACATTGGCTCAATCTGTGGCTATAGCATGTTAATTTGGAGGGTATAAGATCAAATTAGTCCTATGATCAGCAAAAGGATTCCCAATAATTCTTTTGAAAACTATTTGGAAATGTCCCCATATCATTCCTCAAGTGTTTTTTTATTTTATTTATCAACATCCTCAGGTTGATTTCTTCTATCGGTTTCATCTTCCCACTGTCAGTACCTTCGCCTAGTTTTTACAGCTGAGGGAGAAGTAATGGCATAATTCTTGGACATAGTATTCTTTTATCTCTAGGAAAAGGAATAGACAGGCCTCTATGGTATAGGCATGTAGAACTTCATTCCTTGTATATTGTGTCTCAGAATCAAATTCTTGGTTATATGAATGGAGAGGAATATGATTAGCATTGTGGGTTTTCAATACAATGCAACAACCTTACTTGATGTGCCCTCCCAAAGACTATAAGATTCCCCTCAAAGATATATGGGTAAAAATAGCACCAAATGTTTTAGAATCCCAATAATTTTGACAACTACCCAATACTTTTCACACTTTTCATAGCAGTATAATAGAGCAATTCTATAACTTTTGAAGATTCATCCACAGGCCTTCCTACTCCTTGCACATATCAAAAGGAAACCTTTGATGTCTCTCATCATAGATGGCCTACTAATTCCAGCTATCTTTGCACCCTATCTTCATCTGGAATATAGGTCAATTTTAGACTACCAGTTATTTCATTCTTCCCTTTTTATGATAGGAGATGCCCTTTCTATTTTTGGTGGATTTACGCTATGCCTAAGTTTGGAAGATCACATTCATGGCATGTAGGTAGTAGTATTTTAGTATTATACGGTTGGATGATGCTGTTGAGGAAGCAGGAAACCTACGGTAATAAAAAATCATTATGTACAATTATATTGAGGACACATGCTTTGATACATGATGGGAATGCAGAGACAACTTCTAAACATAGCAAGAAATGGAAAGGAAGAAAAACGAAGTGAGGTTTTGCACTAAGATAATACTATGGAGTTTTGATACTCAAAAATAGATTTGGAAGAAATGGGTCCATTATCCGGAATACAAAGAGTGAGAGCAAATCAGTCTCTGCTAGCATTTTCTCTCTTACTTCCTTACCACAAGGGATTCTTTTCTTTGTTTTTGGTTTGTCACCAGTTCCCTTCTCTTTTGTCTCATACCTCTATTAATTCTTCTTTCAGATTTGATTCCTACTTCTCTAGATTCTAAAGATTTATTTTTAGCTTCCTATTAACCTGGATAATTGAATATCTAGTTTCTAGTATTTGTTATATTTCCTTCATTTATCATAATCCTCTGTAAGTTTCTCCCTTAAAAGAGAATGATCACAATGCTAGCCCTTTTTTAATCTTCCCAAAAGTATTGAAAATATTTTCCTCTCGCTTCCATCCCATCCTTGGCATGGTCCTCCAGCTCTGAATTTACATAATCCTCATTGATGCCTTCATGTGACAAAAATCCATGCAATTTACCATTGGAATTGTTTTGATCTACAACTTGCTCAGTGCCAAATATTGTGCCTATTATTTCTTCCAAATGATGGTTCCATGATTTATGTGGGAGCTTGGTTACATGATGATATGATGAACACATGATACAAGATGAGGTTACCAATAAGAGGTTATAATTTTATCAAGGCGATTGAGTCAGTGAGTCATGCATCTGTGGATTACTGAATCCATTCAGTGGTGCGAGCAACGTTAATAGCACCCTATTAAAGTTATATCATACAAACTTCAGCACTATGAATTTGTGTCTCATTCTAGGATTGGAAATGGAACCGTACAAAGGAAATTTAGAATGAATAGGGGTACCATCAAAACAAAGCCTACCCATCACTCTTGATACAGAGGAAGATGTATCTTCTAGCTCACCATCTTTTTTAGGGGAGTTTTTTGCAAGCTTCACCCATGTTTTATATACTAGGTCGTTTGGGCCTATGAATTCCAAGTTGGCCTTTTAGTCCAATAACTTTCTCCATATTGTTAATGGGATTATTATTTAGTTGTGTTATCTAAAAAATTATATTCTACATGGGCCTCACTTTCCTCTCAACCAACTTTGCAAGTGCTCACACCAGTTGAGGGTTGAGAAAAATCATCCCTCTTTATCACATGCGATCCAATGGTTTTTTTGTGATAGTTTGGGGTGGGCCTAACCCTACTTACTTCTATCTGTTAACTAAGAATACATCCCTTTACTAGTTCGTTCTTCAACAACCCATCAATGGTTCCCGCGGTCCGCTAATGTTTTCCGATGTTTCTTCCCTATCCACGAAATAAGGGTTGACCAACAAATCTATCTTTTAGACTTTTTTATCCTAGTACTCGGTAAAGAGAGATACCTTTCCATGTCACCTTGGTGGGGAAGGCTTAGCAAGGGATTTAATTTAAACACTCTCTAGTTTTTCCACAACAATTTCCACATTCTGGTTTCTAGAAATAAACTATATAGCTTCTTGGATTACTTACATATGCTCTACAATTCAATGGAATTGTAGACCTTCCACTGAAATGTTAGGCAGATTCACAGTTTTGACAGCCTATAATAGATTCACCATTTTTTGTAAAATCAATTCTAATATTGGTATACAATGAGCCTAAAACTTTCCTTTAATGTACCTCTTACTTTACTCAGCTTCTTATTGCTCCAATAAAAGATGACCAGGATAGAGAACATAAATTGTATTGAGATTCTAGGCAGATTTGATGTTTTAACTGTCTATACGGTTTCTGTCTTTTTCAGTAAAATGAATGCTAATAGTTTTAGGTAGACAATGAAAATAATGTTGAGGAAAATGAGAGAGTTGTTTCTTCATAACATGCCTATATATAAAAAAATCCTTCATATTTTACACAGGTATCACAAGTTGCAATAATATGAAATATCTTCACAGTGTAGTTTTCCAGAAATTTACAAGTTTACTGTCTAAGTCATCAGTTTCAAAATCATATCCTGAGGAGCTGGAGAAGAATCAGAGGAAATTAAGACATGGGTTTTGTTGGGAACATGGCCAGTTACAAAAACCTCTTTCAGGTTTTACACATCTATCAACATATGGGATATGCAAGAGGGGATTTAAGCCTATTTTTCTAGTAGTCCGCATTTAATTTTTTGTCTTATGTGAATCGTGGTGTGTAGGCCATGTCCAAAGTTTGTTAGAAGATGTCCTTTAGTTGTAACAAATTTTTATTCCCGGATTTCGGTCTCGGAAGTCCAAATCCTATAAATATACCTCCCGAAGAAGGAGAAGGTGTTGAAACCATTATAATTTTGCTATGTGTGTGTTTCAAGATAATTTTAATATAATTGCAAAGCCGAGGTCAACGTTTTCATACAGAGATTCATGTGTCATTCGCACTTACAGTCTATTATTTCCTTTCTTATGTGAATTTTTTTTCTAGTTTATCTCTCTCGTTGTGTTTTATTTCATATCTGAAACTTAGGGTATAACAGTTCAAAATTCATACTTGCTATGCTCCGTCTGTTGTTTCAGCTATTCACCAAAGTTTTCTTCTAAAGTTTATACAGAATTCATTTTTTACAATGCTCTGTGTTGATGGTTTGTTCATGTTCCTCCTTTCCACCAGAAAATTATGAATCACCTGTGATCGAGTGGCTACCTTGCCCCTTTGTTGAAATCGATTGCATTAAGTTCTATTTACTTTGTTGTGTATCTTGAATCCATCCCCCAATGGTGTTGTGTTTTGTTTCAACCAATTTTACAAAAAATTTATAGTTTCACTTGTATATATATCTAGCATTGTTAATGTTTGGTGAGAGATCCCTCTCGGAAGAGTAGAAGGCCAGTTCTCTCTTCGAAAGTGGTTTTGTTGTTACCGAGGAGCAGGCCTTCTGCAACCTTTGGGATTAATTCCAGTGCTAACAAACTGGAACCTTTGCAGGGGATGAGATTGAAGATCATCCTTGGGAAGAATGACAATGATTCAAAGGATAAAGAGTTTCTATAGGAAAACATGGATTCTTACATGTGAAAAAGGTTGTATCATTTGCCCTGGTGACTCCACTAAAAGATTCTGGAAGGTGACTCCACTAAGGAGACTGGTGGTCAGAATTAAAGAGATGGGGAGAGGTCTCAAATATTTCCTGGAATTGAACTAAAGGTTTATATTTGACTGTTGATGGTGAACAATGGTCAGACATCAAGAAGGTCATGTTTCTTTTCACCTGACGACTCCATCTGCGAAGGATCCATTCTTCATAATGTTCTATGGCAGCTCCACTATCAAACAGGGTTGCAAAGTTTGAGGAGCTGATTTAGTTTCTCCACCACCAAGATGACTTCTCGGGCTGCAAGGTATGCTCCTATGAATCTTGCTGCCATTCCTAGCTATCCCAATAAAATACCTCTGGTAAATTGGCAAACATATCTTCCAAGATTCAATGATGAAAAGGGTGATGATGCTGGCATCCATTTATTTAGATTTCATAAGCATATACATAAGCTAGGAGTTGGATGGCATGAAGATTCTTTAATGAAACTACTCATGTTTAGTTTAGAAGGATATGCAAGGTCTTGGTATGAGGGATTCCTAGCAGGGATTTTATCCTCCCTTAAATACTTTCATACAATATTTCATGAACATTTCAAAAGGCATTATCCTAGTTTGTTGTTACTTCAATATTGTTGCACACACGATAGAGAGTTCATTGTAAATGTGAAAGATGAGTGTGGTGATGATAAGTATTTGGATGAAGAGATTTTAGATATCTTATAGGAATATTCATCTCAAAAAGAAAGACAATCCAATTTCCATGATATTCAAGAAAACTCCCAGTAGTCGGTATTGTCTTTCTTGGCTGAAGTTGACATAGACCAAAGCTCTGTTTCAACCAGTTATATCTCTCTTCCTGAAACTAATGATGATTTGCAAGATTCTTGCCATTCCCTTTGTGACCAAGAGAGAGGTTGCGACTATAAATCAAATCCTTTCTCATATTATTCAACTTCTGAACTTTTGTTACAAGAAGAGGCCTCCCCTTCCCAATCAGAAAATTCCTTTTCACAACTGCAATCTCTTGAAAGTTACAATGCATGTGTGATTGATTACACAGAAGATGATAATTCTGGAAAATCTCAGTCTTGTAGTCCCTCCACATGTTCATTTTTTGAAAATGCAAGTATAGAGAAATCAAATTTTGAAATCATGGTGGAAGGAAGACTGTTGCATGTTGATCAATTTCATATTTCACCTAAATATTTACATGACTATATGAAGATCTCCTTGCTTGAAGAAGATGGTCAGCCTAGTGATTTGAAAGGAGATGGGTGTACTGGTTTGTTTTCTGAAGAATGCATTCAGCCTATCACAATTTCTATTAGTGAAGAAAATTTCATTGCAATCCAAGATCAAAAGTATGAAAACAGAGTGGAAACTAGACATGTTGAAGATGACTATTTGCCTTTGTGTTTTCCTTCATTTGAGTGGTTAAAAAAGGGACTTAAAGTTTCTGATCACAAACAGAAATTGATATTGTAGATGAATGTATAAATTTTCTTGGAATGGATGATGAGAGAGAAGGACAGTTATTCAATCAATCCCAGACTTTAGAAAAAACAACAGTATGCCATGAATAATTGAATAACGAAGAAGAAGATAGGGGTTCTCAAATGGATGTTTCTTTTTGTTTTTCAAATTCAGAATTTTTTTGTCAAGAAGAAATCTATGTGCTTGATCCTATTGAAGAAATGAATGATGTTTCTGCTGAAGCATATAAAGAATATGAAGTTTTAAAATCAGAAATTTTAGATGAAGTTGTGGATGTATCGCCTGGAAATTGTCACGTGTTTTCCTTGCATGGTTATTTTGAAGATCAATTCGACAGCGTGCAAGGGAATTTACAGTTGGGAAAGCCTTCTCATGGTAAGCAAATGATAGAATTTTTTGAAGGTTGTCATGTTTTTTATGATCCTGTGGTAGAGTACATGGAGAATTTTAGCAGTGGTAATTAATGGCTAGTTATATCTCTACTGTAAAGATCAATTTCTTTATTATAACCTTGTTCCATTAGGTATTTCGGTTTTTTTTATTATCAAGCATGAAGAGAAAGTTGGTTTATGGGATCACTTGCTTGAGTGGCTTCATTGGAAGTCATATTTTGCTTGATTGGGAATTTTTGCTTGGTTAAATAGGATAGGTAGGTATGAATAAGCTCGACATGGTAAGCATTTCTTTCAGCAGTTTTTAGTGCAGTTCAGTTTTAAAGTTCAGGTCTACAGTTACAGTTGTCTTCAGTTTTCAGAATGTGGATGGGTGACAGGTTGAAAGAGTGAGATTTGTTTGCAGAATGGTTTCAGTTGGTGGTTTAATTCAGAATAGGTTGGGGATTTCAAATAAAATTGGTAGCATCCCAATGGATTTCGCACTTGGTCTACAGGGGTTCTTTGCTACCTCACTAGGAGGATAGCATCCCTCATGGCGCTAGTTTTTAACAATCCATTTTTAACGGTTGATCTAAGGGCCTCACATGAGTTCGATGAGGGTCCCATTCCCTCGAACTTCATGTGAGCACCCCTTCAAAGAAGAAAAGGGTAGGTGTGCTAAAGGCATTGAGCAGGACTCGAAACCGAAGGCTAAGATTGATCGGAGGTGGATCAATGGCTCCAAACCATTTCACGCGAGTTGACATGCTTGACCAAAACCTCCTTTCCAGATTGCGAAAGGTGTTAAACGTCGAAAATATTCTACGATCGAGATGAGATCTGAGTCATATCTATGTCCTCAATCAATTTCGCATGCCATACTTCAGTGGGTGAAGCCATGACTTCAAATCACCAAAGAGGGGTAGAGGTCATGAAGATCAACGGCCATGATAAGAAATGAAGAGAATTATATATAAATCAAAGTTTTATAAAGGTGGTTTACAAGTTTAAGTTATAAAAGAAATATTTTATATTTTTATAAAAACAAAATTTGTTTTTATAAGAATATTAAACAAAATTCTTTATAAAACAAAAAGTGCTGGCCTAAAATCCCATCTCCAAGAACCACTATTTAAATTCTTTTATTAAGGAGGTATGATGTCACTTTGTCTCTTGGCATAAAGTCAAATTGGGCTTGCACACCAACCCGCAACTTTTGCAGCAAAATTAAACATATATCAATGGCTCATATCAAACTCATTCACATCCAACAGCCAAAAGAAATTTCGCATTGTGAAGTTGCAGGGAGCAATTAAATTTTTCAATTTGCGAAATGATGTTAAATGGTAGATAGGTTTTGACGGTCAGATTGGCAGGTGAGGAAAATCCATGATGTACGATCATTTTGCATTGTGAACTTGCATGAGGTAGGTGAACTTTTCATTCAGAAATTTTTTGTATTGGGATCCAGTTAAAACATGTGTTGTTGCAGCATCAAGTTGCCCAATAAATCAATAGTGTAAAAACGTTTTCGCTTGGGAGAAGTATTGCTTGTTTAAAATTGCATGGATGGAAAGGAATTTTATAATGTAAGCGGTTGATCCAATGAACCTTGCACTACAATCTAGAATGGTGCAGAAATTTCAGAAATTTAAATCTACAAATGAAGGATTCAGCATTAAGAATATCCACACAAACACAATATATGAATTAAAGCGGTAGAGCATGGTTGTTTTTTTAGGAAAATGACTGTTTTGGTCATTATTTCAGTTTTTCTTGCCGAACCAAGATGATTTTTTAGAAAATCAGAGAGGTTTTTATTCATAATACACCTATATACAATAACCTCTCTCAGGTTTTACCCAGGTGTTGTGGATTGAGATAATCAAAGTCATCTTCACAGAGCTAATTTCCATATTTTTAAAATGACTGTTTTAGTCAGTTATTTCAATCAATTGTTTCCAAAAAATAATAAATAATTTTCCAAAATTGAATGAGGTTTCTTTTAAAAATAGGATCTTTTTCAATAACCTCTCTCAATTTTTACCCAGGTCATATAGTTTAGGAGAAACACAGTGATTTTTACAGGCTATGTTTTAGGGTTTCCACAGGACTGTTTCAGACATCACATTCAAAAAATTGTTTCAGCCAAATGGAGTTGAATTTGAGGAAACTGAGAGAGTTTTTTCTTCAAAACATGCCTATATACAAAAACCTCCTTTAGAGTTTACATAGGTATCACATGTTGGGAGAATTTAAAATATCTTCATAGGGTAGTTTTCCAGAAATTTACAGGTTTACTGTCTAAGTCATCAGTTTCAAAATCATATCTTGAGGATATGGAGTAGAATCAAAGGAAACAAAGACATGGGTTTTGTTGGGAACATGGCCAGTTACAAAAACCTCTTTTATTTTTTACACAGATATCACCATCTGGAATATGCAGGAGGGGATTTAGGCCTATTTTGCTAGTAGTCCGCATTTTATTTTTTGTCTTATGTGAATCATGGTGTGTAGGCCACGTCCGAAGTTTGTTAGAAGATGTCCTTTAGTTGTAACAAATTTTTATTCCTGGATGTCGATATAGGAATTCCAAATGCTATAAATATACCTCCTGAAGAAGGAGAAGGGGTTGAAACCATTGTAATTTTGCTGTGTGTGTGTTTTAAGAGAATTTTAATATAATTGCAGAGCCAAGGTCGACATTTTCATATGGGAATTCATGTGTCATTCGCACTTGCAGTTTGTTATTTCCTTTCTTATGTGAATTTTTTTTTCAGTTTATCTCTCCTTTTGTGTTTTCTTTCATATCGAAAACTTAGGGTATAACAGTTCGTAATTCATACTTGCTATGCTCCATCTGTTGTTTCAGGTATTCACCAAAGTTTTCTTCTAAAGTTGATACAGAATTCATTTTTTACAATGCTCTGTATTGATGGTCTATTCATGTTCCTCCTTTCCACCAGACAATTATGAATCGACTGTGATCGAGTGGCTACCTTGCCCCTGTGTTGAAATCGCTTGCATTAAGTTCTGTTTACTCTGTTGTATATCTTGACTCCATCGCCCAATGGTACTATGTTTTGTTTCAACCAATTTTACAAACAATTTATAGTTTCACTTGCATATATATCTGGAATTGTTAACATTTGGTGAGAGATCCCTCTTAGAAGAGCAAAAGGCCAGTTCTCTATTCAAAAGTGATTTTCCTGTTACCCGGGAGTGGGCCTTCTACAACCTTTGGGCTCAATTCCGGTGCTAACAGAAGCTTTTATTTTGTCTAGGAGCATAGTTTGTCAAAAAGATTTTTTTTATTGTGTTGCTTATTATGGGCTTATGCATACATGTTAATGTGTTAATTGAAGGGTCTATTAAATAACAATACTAATTTAACAAAGGGTCCTAGAACAATACAAGTATTTGATTAATTTGGTTCCCTGTATTTTTAAGTTGCTTCTAAGTTTTAAAGTGACCATTTGAGTTTTAATTATTTTATAAGTTGATTTCACTCTAGAGGACCTTTACATGTGCAAATGTTCATTAGTTTTTAAGGTATAGAAGCTTGTTCACATCTTTTTGTTTTTGGTCACAACATGGTCATTTCCTTCTAATCATACAAATGCCATGGCCTGTAACTCAAAGATTGTTTTGTCTAGTATTAAATAGATATCAATGTCCATGTTGTGATTCTAAATACAATTATTGTGGTCATCTTGTTTCCAGAAACACCATAATAACTTAATGTATGCTTTATAAATAAGTACTTCTCATTGGGATATCTAACATATCGAGCTTGAGATCATTGTAAATACCTACTTATTTCAATGTTGTAACCAAGACAACTCAGGAGTGTCAATGCCACTTTTTCCTACCCCAAAATGTCGCAAATCAACTACATGTTCAAATGAGCAGGAGAATGAAGGAGAAAAGGATATTTTTTATTCAGAATTGGACAAACTTGTCATCTCATCAAGAGTTTCCATCTGGAGGTTCTAATCTTAATCTACTATGGGATCCTACTTACATGCTTAATGCAATTATTGTTTATTCTATTTGTCTTTAATATATACTAATTGAGGATTTTTAAATATTCCAAGAAATGGATCCATCTTCTACTCTATTGTGTGATCTGTGTCCATATCAGAAGCAATCACTGGGGTGGATGAGCAAATTGGAAAAGGCAACAAAAACTCTTCATCCATGTTGGAATGCCTATTGAATTGCTCCCAAGTATGATTTAATTTTCTTTTTTTACTTAAGTATGAAATTAAGGTTCCCTACTCTTTTTATTTGACTATGCATTGCCGACTTATTTTGGCTAATGATAGGAGGGAAAGTGTTGTCTATGTAAATTTATTCTCGGGGAAGGAAACCAATGAGTTTCCTAGCACTCTGTAGATAAAAAGAGGGGGAGTATGCTCCTACTTGTTCCTCTACATTGTCAAGAAAATGTGATTGTTATGACTTTTCCTTATCCAGATGTTTTCATTCTCATTTTGGTATCGAATTTTTATTGGTTTGAAAATTTTGGTAGATGCAATGAGACTTGGGAAGACTGTCATGACAATTTCTCTTATACTTGCAAACCCCGATAAAGGAGGCTATGATGTTAATGGTGACAAGAATGAACTTTATCTTGATCCTTGTATGAAGTCTTTTATCAAATCAAATTAGGAGATGAATGAAAATGAGAGAAAATTTGGACTAAGAAAATCCACAAATGCTTTACACAAGGGAGGGGGCACCCTGATAGTGTGTCCCGTGACATTATTAGGATAGTGGAATGTATTGTATTTATTACCAATGTGGCATATTGAAATATTCCATTCTTTTGTTCTATGTATGGCTTAAATGATTAGAGTCTAGGTGCACCATTCATCACAAGGGATTGCCTCTGCAGATGAATTAAGAAGTTTTCATGCATTTTCATGTTCACATGCGGGATGAAATTGAGCCTCATGCATAATATGGATCTGTATCAATTTGTGTTCATTATGGGAAAAACAAGTTGAGGGATGTGAAAGATGTTTTGGGGTATGATGTTGTCTTAACCACATATGGGGTGTTTTCATCATCATTCCATGTTGAGTTTTGGAAATAGATTTAATTTCAAGTGCATTGAGGAAACTAGAGAGTTTCTAACCTATCATTTTCTGTAGCCACGGTTTCCCATTTCCATGTGTGTTGAGATTAACCTAATTTTGTTTTATTTTGCAGAATCCCCATGAATAAAGTGTGCTTCATGTAATACATTGGTTTAGGTTGTTTCTTGATGAAACACACAACATAAAGTAATTGCACTGAGAGGTGCTCTACAAACCAGTATGGGGGAGATGTTGTAACATTACATAACATTACAAAATAATAAAAAATAAAAATTTAACTATCCCCTAAAATAAATGTCCACCAAAAAACAACCTAATATGAGGGAGATCTTGCTTTGTTGAGTAACTTTTGTTACTAACAAAATAATAAAAAATAAAAATTTTAATTATCAGCCAAAATAAATGTCAGTAAAAAAAAAAACCTAAAATGAGGGAGATCTTGTAACTTTTGTTACTTACAAAATAATAAAAAATAAAAAATTTAATTATCCCCCAAAATAATTGTTGGCCATAAAAACAACCTAAAATGGGGGAGATGTTGTAATGTTCCTACCTAACAAAGCAATAAAAAAGTAAAATTTAATTATCAAAAAATGTGGGTCAGACAAAAACACAATATCACAATATTGGGGAGATGTTGTAATGTTTCTACCTAACCAAATAATTAAAAATAAAAAAATTGAATTATCTGCAAAAAAATGTTGGCCTCGCACATGGTTTTAAAACCATGTGCAAGGTCTTCTAAGCAATCCATTGTTTTATTGTACATGGTTTAGGAAGACCTTGCACATGGTTTTAAAACCATGTGCAAGACCTCCTAAACGATCCATGGTTTTAATGTACATGGTTCAGGAGGGCCTTGCAAATGGTTTTAAGACCATGTGCAAGGCCTCCTAAACAGCCCATAGTTTTAGGAGGGTGCTGCATATGGTTTTAAAACCATGTATGGGAATATTTTGTAATGTTTGTTCCTAACAAAATAAAAATGATAAAAATAATATTAAATTTAATAATAAAAATACTATGTGACCTTAAATAAAAATATATGTCTTTTGGTTTGAATCAAATCAATGGCTATATATAGGACACACCAAAGTTAATAGCTAATTCAGTGAAATACCTAAAAAGGGGTTTGCACCTCGAGAGATTGATCCCTCGCAGTGCTTGATAGAGCCTAGGATTTGGATCTACGATGTTCTAAAAGCCAACTGTCTCAAGTTGTATTTGCTACTATTGTTGATTTTCGTTGGTGCCTGACTAGAACTCCCATCCAAGTATGTGACATATGTGTGCTATATAAATGACAATAGGACTTTATGAAATGTAATTACAACTTATTCTTTATTGTTGGTGTAGAAAAAAATGGAGGATGTTTATAGTCTCTTTCATTTTATTCGGGTTGAGCCATGGGGTAATTGGGGATGGTATGTTCACTATCCTCTACTTATGTTTACTTAGTGTTTTGAGGTAATATTTAATTGTTGTTTGTAAACATAACCTCTGTTAAAAAGAGCACTCACCTTGAAATTGTGTTCAGCTAAAACTTTCTTTGATGTGATGTTATTATGTTGAAGATCAATGGGTTAATTCCCATGAATTTATAGTGGGGAATGGTAGAGATTCAGAGAAAAAATTGTTCAGAAGTTCCCTTAAATGTATTTAGTAGAATTTATAGAAGGATGTGTTTGATGAGTAGTTCAATATTTGTTTGCTAAGTAAGAATTAACAACTGAATACAATGAAACTCTTTAAAAAGTCATTTTTTTTATTGCATTTGAATATTCATGTCCCTTAGTGGTTTACTTTAAAATTTATACATTATTCATGCACAAGTTATGCTTCCACAAGAAGTTGTGATTCCAAAAAAGGTTGGTTTCCAAGCATCCTATAAGGTCCATGATTTCATCATCTTTCAACATTACTTCTTAACATTGATTAATATACTTCATGCTATATTTTAATGTTTGCATTTGTAGAGTCGCTTTCTTTCAAGGATTGTGCTAATTTTGGAGTTGTACAAATTGAAATTTTATGAAAGTCATGCACTTAAATATCGATGAGTTGGGCACTTAAATATTGATGAGTTGGGCTTAAAGGTGAAACTAAAAAATGATATCAACATCGTGTCTAAGATCATTGGGTCAATATGTATCGATTTCAAAAGGGACTCATTGGAATCTATATAGGAATGTGTTCCATACCAAGTACTTGTTAGATGAATTTAGTTCAAGTTGATAAAAGAAAAGTTGTGCTTCTGTAAAGGTGTTCCATTTGGTTACATTGGAAATCTTGTGACCAAGTTTTATATGCATGTATTTGTGTTACATCTGTTAAGGTGTTCCTTTTTTTGGTTGCATTTGATTGGTCATGCTTGTGGCAGGTTTTATATAGGATGCATGTAGTTAGGCTTCCATAGGAAGTTGTGGTTAAAAAATGATAAGTTCTTAAATACAATTGGTCCTTCATTAGATTAATGTTTCTCAAACTTGCAACCTCTAACCTAAGTGACTGATTTGTAACATTGATACAAGTAAGGTAAAATTTCCTGCTATTAGTTGAAGTTAGACTACTACTTTGCTGTTGAATATATTACATTCATTTAGCATTCTATACTCCACCCGTACCTAGTCATGAGATGCAGGAAACTTATATATTTTCTTGAAATTTTTTTGAGACTCTACATTATCTTCATGATAGTTGATTATATGTAAGTTGTAACGTATCAAGAATTTTGATTGTCCCCGGTCCAATTTTCAAGCATAAATAAAATTTATTGCCATGTTCTAATTGTCTTATGAGTTGCTATAAGTTGAAATTGTACTAAGTCTTGTTTCTACATTATCAATAGTCGGGGTTATACAAAATAGTATTCTCATATGAATAAGATGGCAAGGATTTTTCTTCTAGGAAGCCAAAATTTTGTTAATGGACATTCTTGTTATGCACCTTCAAAAGGATTACGTTGAACAAGTGGTCAAAGATATTCATAATGGAAAAAGAGGAGAATTCCCAATTTGTCATGAATCAGTTGATGATGTAGTCATGACTCCTTGTGCACATCATATGTGTCGTGAGTTCTTACTAGGAAGCTGGCACAACTCTTTGGGTGGTTCTTGTCATGTATGAAGGTGACTATAGCATTGAAACCTCTATGGTTTTTTTCTTATTTGTTTCCTTTTATGGTAGGACATTGTCATGCGAAAGAAAAGTAGTTCATGGTTGTTTTGAACATCTCATCTGATTGTTGTCCATGTTATAATTTATGTCCGTTTTCTTATACTGAGGAATGCTTGGTCTCTCAGACCAATTGATGGTTTTATTTTTCTTCGATGCAGGAAAACTATGAGAAAACAAGATTTAATCACTTCTCAAGAAGATAGCCGATTTCACATATATGTTGAGAAAAATTGGATATAATCATCAAAGGTTTTGGATATACTCAAAAATTTGCAAGAACTCAAAGCCTCAGACCTAAAAGGTGTTGACTTCAAACAGTGGAATTCTTTTCTAGACTTGTTGCAAATACCACTTATAAGGTAGGGAATTTTTTCTATTTAGTGATTTTATTTTTATTTTTGTTCTTTGTTATAGTACGTTATTATTTTTGATACCTGATGAAGATAAATCTAAGTTATTGGTGGCTATGAATATATAGAATCTGGAAATAGGATACAACATTTAGGTGAATGAATATTGCATATTGTTTTACATTGATCTTGCATATTTGATTTCATTTATAAAGGTAGGTTTCTTGATAAAATTTAATTGCATTAAAAGTAGATCCTACAAAATTTAAAATCTACAGACATCATTTTTTGACTATACAATGGAAGTAGGTACTATCTGTAACTTCATAAATCTATTTCAACTAGAGTCCAATTATTTTGTTTCAGGGCCTAAATATCAGTTAATTATAGAGCCCTTTCTGTATTTTACAAATAATTGTTAACAATAGTATTTCTGAGTTCCATGTATACATTTGGAGTTTGCTCACTATACTTCCAATTAAAATACTATGGAACTAGTTGTCATTCCATTCATTGCACACTGTTAAGAGAAAACCAGTCTGCAACACATACAAGTAATCTTGAAGAATATGAAAGCATAATACATTTTGCATTGTAATTCAAAAGACACATTATAATGCTAGACTTCCAACTCCAGTTTGTTAATCCAATTTCCAATTGGTTTATACTATATAGCATGCAATATGATCCTGCTAGATAATTTTAGTTTAAAACTACCAGCTCAACCAATTCAAATTTTAAGCAAGATTGCAAGAACAATACAAGTAGAAGGCAGCAAGACTGAAGGGGATTAAAAGTAGTGAAAGATGTCTATTAGGTTGTGGTTTAGAGTTTGAGTCTAGATAGGGTGTCATCATTCTAAAGAATCAGGTTCAAACCCTAGTGGGCATAGTAAATTAAGTTATGAGCCGATTTTGACAGTGATATGCATGATTTATACAAAACAAAAAAAGTGAAAGAATTTTGGTGTTTCTAAATAATGGTCTTCATGGGTCATTTGGAATCGTATGCAAATAATATAAACTATTAAACAATGATGCATGCTTCATCTTACCTATATTAAATTTAGCAAAATCAAACATGTTTATTGCAATGGACATTTGGCTTCCTCAGCTAGATGACATCCAGATGCCTCAGCTGAAATTTACACTTGGTATACTCTATCTATTGTATTTTTTTTCATATGGCATATAAAGACTTCTTATTGGCCTTCCATACTGGCAGAGTCAATTTTTCACAATTGACCCTACATGTCACATTATGCTTGGCCCTTATGACTCTGGGATCTTGGATGGAGAGCATTGAAGATACCTCAAGCTAAAACATCATAGAGTTTTGGTGTTTCTAAATAATGGTTTTTATGGGTCATTTGTAATGGTTTGAAAATATTATAAATTATTAAATAGTGATGCATGCTTCATATTGCCAAGATTAAATTTGAACAAAATCAAACGTGTTTAGCACAATGTACTTTTGGATTCCTCTATTAGATGACAACCATATGCCTCAAACTCTAAATTTATGCTTGGTACACTCTAGATAATGTAGTGTTGTTTCCATATGGCATATACATACTTCTTATTGGAATTCCATACCGGTAGAGTCAATTTTTATCAATTGACCCTACATGTCACATTATGCTTGGCCTAAGTTGCAAAAAATAGGGAAACACCTAGAAGGACCTTCCTACCTCTACACATTTGAAACGAGATTCTCTTTGCTTGATGTGTGATTGTCCTAAAAGACTGTCATTTATTCCATCAATGGGATTGAAAGTTCATCCTTATTTCTAGACTATTTTGATTAATACATTGAGGTCTGTATTTGTCTCACTCTGCCCTACAACTACCTAACTCTTTCTCTCTCAGGTATGTCCATTATTTTATTAGTGACTTGTCTCCTAAGAGACAAAGTGTGATTGTAATATATATCTGAGTATAGAAATTAAGGAAGGTCTAAACCGCATTGTTTTCTTTTTTTTTCCATTTATAATTCTATTGCATGTGCTTGACTAATTCTATTGTACAGCTATGAGACTCTGCATCCAATAGACATGTAGAATAAATTACTGCTTTCATGTTTTCAATTTATTTTTGTTTTATTTAAACAGTGCCATTCCAAATGGGCATTTTGGAAAAGTTGAACAGTTGTGGGAGATTTTCTAGTTCTCTTTTGAGGTATAAATGATAGTGGAATTAGCATAGTCTATCTTTAACTTATATTTTATTTTATTTGTATATCAAACTGAACATGGTTGATTTCCTTAATTGAAGGTTAGTGGTTGTTTAAGTCACCTATGAATAAAATGATCACATAAGTACTCATACTTATTGTTAGCAAGAAAACTTGAAGGTTGTTGCTAATATTTCATCTCATTTCATTTCCATTTATCTAGTAAATAAGAGTACTTAAAGTTAATGCCCATTCTTCTTGATGTGAAATGGAACTAGTTGTATATTTCTTTTTACTATTCTATATCCATTTTGGGTGATGAATTGCTCCATTTGCTCATCCTTTGCTTCTACATAAACTGAAATTCTCCTTTCCATGAAATCATCCACCACTATCTTCAAGTTACTTATGAATTTTCAGTCAAATTTAGATATCTTGGCATGAATCTAGATGACTCGGTAGATAGTTTAACATTGGATGCATGCTTGTCATTCCTATAAATTTTTGGGATTTTTACATTTTGTATCATTCAAGCATACAAAATAATGATTATCAAGTTACTATAGATACACAATGGCTTACCTTGTAATAGTCCTTAAATTCTTTCAAATGCATTTATTAAGTGCAAGAAGGACTTGAAGGACTAGTACAGGGTAAGCCATTATCGATCTATAGTAACTTGATAATCATTATTTTGTATGCTTGAATGATGAAAAAATTGTTAGAATATCATCATTATCAAGTAATAACAACTTCTTAAAGGGTGTTAGCTCAATAGTAGAGCACCTGCCTAATTATAGGCTAGAGGATGGTAGTTCAATTCCTCCATGCCTTATCATAAATTTGTGACTACAAAAATGAATAAATTCACATTTATTATATGACTATGACTAGTTAATTTCATGTATATTATAGCACGACTAACATTTAGTCATATTTAGCTTAGTCATTAATATGTTATCATATAGTAGTTTATTTATTCATATATTTGGTCATTAATTGTTTCAATCAGTGACTAAATCAGTGATTGAGTCCATGACTAAATCATTAACTATAAATGACTAAATCAATGACTAATAATTCAAGCTATTAATGACTAAGTTAGTTAAGCTATAAGATAGTGGAAATTAGCTACTATTAGTCACGGACTCAAAAATAGTTGTTTATAGCCATATTTTAGTCATTAATTTCTCATTTTATACAAGTGATTACTTGAGCTAGAGGCTTGGTCAGCACATCAAAAACTTGCTCATCGATACTCACATACTAGAGATTTATAGCTCCCTTTTGTACCATATTCCTTATATAAAAATATTGGGTTTATATGTGCTTTGATTTATCATGGAACACGGGATTCTCTGTCATATTTATACAACTATGGTTGTCACAAAGAATCATTGTGGTATCCAAATCCATGTCAAACAGTCCTGACGTCAGTTTCCAAAGCCATATCACTTCACAACTAGCGATGTAAGCTTCTATGTACTCTGCTTCAGCTGTGCTTAGAGAAATACTAGACTGTTTCTTACTAAACCATGAGATCATGGCGGATCCCAAATAATAACATCCACCTAAGTTTCTCTTCCTATCTGCGGAACTTCTTTCCCAATATGAATCCATATATCCATACAATATGTACTCATGATCTCTACCATATTAAATTTCAATATCTATCATACCTTTTAGGTACCTCATCACATGCTTTGCATCTATCAAGTGAACCTGTCTAGGTTTAACTAGACACTGACTTAAGGTGTTCATAGCAAAGCATATATATGGCCTTGTATTCGTTAGATACATTAATGACCCAATGATCTGTTCGTACTGATTCATGCTCACTAACTCTAATGACTCATCAGATAACAACTTCAAGTTGGTGTCCATGAGTGTGGCCATGGATTTACAATCCAACATATCAAATCTTTTCAATATTTATACTACATACTTTCCTTGCTTCATAAAGATTCCTTTTTGGATCTTCCACACTTCCATCCCAAGGAAATAATGCATCAATCCAAGATCTTTCATCTTGAATTCTTCAGCTAGATTCTTCTTTCTCTTTGTTATTTGTTTCCCATTTCCATTCAGAAATAGATGATCCACATATAGTACTTGTATGGCAGGTTCATCATCCATAAAATTCATGTAAAGGTTAGGATCAAATTTACTCTTGGTAAATCCCAAGCTTGTAAAGAAGCTATCTATTTTACTATACCAATCTTTAAGAGCTTGTTGTAGTCCATACAGAGCCTTTTTCAACTTACATAAATGATTCACTCTGTCTTCGAATTCAAATCCTTGTGGTTGTTCGATGTAAACCTCTTCCTCAATCATACCATTTAGGAAGGCTATATTTACATCCTTCTAGTGTATATCCCACTTCATCATGGAAGTAATTGCCATGATGGTTCTAATGGAAGTGTACCTTGATACTGGAGAAAATGTCTCTTCATAATCAATCCCCTCTTTCTAAGAGATTCCTCTAGCCACAAATATTTCATTGTACTTTTCAATACTTCCTTCATCAACATGTTTTAGCTTGTAGATCCATTTCGAAGATACCACACTCTTGTTTTCTGGTTTGGGTACTATATCCCAAACATCATTCTGCATTATCTAATGGTATTCTTTCGTCATTGCTTCCACCCACTCTTTCTTCTTTGCAGCTTCCTCATAGTTGGTGGGTTCTTGATCTACAAGGTCACACATCAAATCTACATAACTGGAATATGGCTTTGATATTTTGCTTGTTCTTCTGGAGTCTTCTAGAGCTCCATATCTCTCTACTTCTTGTATGATTTCTCTTACCCAAGAAGGTTTTCTCTTTCAAGAGATATCCATTGTAGGGGGATATTGAGGTTTTAACCTATAATGATCTTCAAATGCTACTATTTCAATAGAGGCTTCATCTTCTATCATTATGGGAGGTACATCCTCTTAATGTACTTCTTCAAGCTGACACCTTCTGGATTTATTAAGAGCTATCTCTTCATGAAATGTTACATCCCTACTAATATCGATATGATGGAATCCTAAAATGTATATCCTGAATGCTTTGGAGACAACCCATAATTACCCATAAATAGTCTAACCATAAGACTCATTTCATCCTCTCCAGCGCCGATTCAATATTTGGAACACACACAACAACTGAACTTCTAATCGAAAACTAGTCGATGCTAGACACTTTCAAACACCATAAAAATAGAATGAATGAAAACTAAAACACTTTCAAATTATATAACCTACAAATAAACACTCAATGCATTGATATCTATGAAGTTGTTCAGAGAAATCTATGTGATTCCTCCTCTCAATCACCAACAATGAAGCACAATGAAGAGATCTAGATGATCTCTCTTCTTACACCAACTAGGGTGGATCATTTTCACCATAGAAATTGTTACAAATATAAGGAGAACATATCTCAATCTTGAAATCCACAAGAGCTCTCCAATATCAAAAATATTTTTTCCAAAACATCTTGACTAGGTTCCCTTAGTCTTGTTTTATAATTCTTCATTCACCTTTCCCTCCTAGATTCTGTCCAAAATATTAATAAATATTATTTTCATGTGAGAATGTCTCCTTCCACATCCCTCTCAAATTATCTCTCCAAAAGGGTTAAGAAGTTCATTTTTTGAGAGATTAATTCCCTTATGACACTTCATCTTCCCCAAGTTGCTATTTTGGGCCTAATGGGGGCTAGAATGAGATTCCTCATGACTTGGAAGTTCCACCATCCCCAAATTATACCTCCTTTAATATTCTTGGTCAAATTGGAGTTACATTTTCCTTGGGATTCTCACCCACCTCGATATTATCACCAATATTGGATTCTCCTCCCACAAGTGCACCTTCCTTAACTAGTTTTAGCCTAATAGAGTTACACTCATGATATTCCTTCATAATGAGATTATATACAACTTATATGGAATTTACACCTCATGGGGGACCCACTTATCCTCTAATGCACCCTCCTTGTCCATATTATCTCAAATAATAACAAAATTAATTTTTAGGAGAGAATTATTCCTTCATAATTTTTTCGTTGGACCTTGGTTTTTCCATAGTGCCCCATGACCCCAAATCACCACTTTAATATTCTTCTTTAATTTCTCCAATTGACTTAGAACATTGAATTCCCTAGTCCAATGGAATGGTCCATAACAAAATATTGGGGACATTACACTCTTATAGATGAACTTATAAAATTATGGGTTGACATCAGTATGTATGGCATACCCTAACATATATTCCAAAAACAATTTAATTTATATGGAATACTTACATGGACAATTCAAGATGCACCCAAGATTAAAACATTTTGTGGTACGTATTTCTCTCATGTATCTCTATGTATCATTTATTATTCATGTTCTTTTTATAATTTTTGGAATTCTATATATTAACATTATTCCATAACTTGGATGGATTAAAACAAATGGAAAATATGGTTGTTTAGCATGTGGTCCAAGAAAAATATCTATACACTCAAGAAGTTTAGGCAAGGAGGTGTAAAATGAGTTTAGGAATTTTCTACAAAAGGACCATAGGTATCAAATCACTGAAAAAATGACTTTAATGGGAAGGAAGAGAATGGGAAAAACAAGAAGAATGATGCCTCAACCATTGAAGAAGGAATTTGATAAGATCCATGGTAAGAAATTGGTTTTAGTTATTTGGTAATTATTCACTTGTATTTATTTTTAGATTTCCATACTTACCTTGATTAATAAAAAATAATATTCCATTGATACTTCTCAAAGGTCGTCATGGTCAACTTCCATGAGGTTTCAAATGATAATGTGCCCAATTCAATTGGTTTTCATACTATGAGCACCTATAAGTAGCTCGTTGGATTTCTCTTATTACCGAGAGGGGGCAGGGTGAATCATTAATTGTGTAGATATGTGTATTATTTAACTATGATATATTTTCACCAATTAAAACTTTTCAACAGAAACAATAATAACCACAACAATGCATAGATGTATGCAAGTATTTGTATATTTATAAATATATATGCATAATTATATCGGTGGAAGATTTAAATATCCAAACATGAGAAACCACTTATTTTAGGTGTCGACCTGATCCCCAAGTACAATATGTGGGTTACTAGCACTGACCCATAACAACTTCAATCTGCACAAACATCGACTCGTGATCTTTAGGAACTGACTTGAACAAATATCTCTTTGACTATGAAAACTGTGATTTGTGGCTTCAAGCTATAATCTATGGATAATTGCACTCTTTAGTTGTGGAATCAAAAACTTATGTTTGTTATCTCCAACACCAATTGTAAGGAGACTATGAACCCTTATATTTATTTGAACCGACATAAAGGATGCTACATCACTCTGATTGCATTTACCAACTGGAACTAGAAGGAGGATCCAACCCCCTGGTTTTGTCTACACCAATAGAAAAGATGCTAAAACAATTTTATTATATTCTCTAGCACTAAATGGAAGGAGGATGCAACCCCTTTCTCCTTGCCCCATATAACCTCTCTAATATGAAATAAGATTGTATTAAAAAGATAGAAATAGAGAAATACCTTATCCCTATGAATGTCTTCACAATAGGAAATTTGTGTAACTTCTTCGATATGCATTTAAGTATCTACATCTTAATATCTGCGTTTGAGCAGTCAATTGCCCAAAAATATGATGTGCAATAATTATTGTGATCTACGTCTCTTCAACTGATCTACATTCTTTATCTGAATTGAGTTTTTGGCTCAGTCACACTTGTTCGGAGGTTTGCATCTTCTACTGATCAAGAACATCGCACATCCAGAATACATGCATATTATTTATTTGGTTCCCTTATTTGTTTTTCATCATCAATTGATTTGTACACTTTAACACCGCTTTGTGAAGATACTTACTGCAATCAATGAGACATTGATACCTTGAACAAAATTATGAAACTTGTCCAAACAATTATCTCATATCTTTGTTCTTCACAAGCTTACTTAACCACATCCATATTTATCTTATTTATATCCTTCTTGGATCAAGATATGTGTCCACTTGGTGAAGTTCCTTAACTTTGAATAATGTCCCATTGAATTGTGTTTTCAACAAGTTAGGATTTGTGTCAGTGTGCCACTTACAATAATTCATCTTTGTGTGGTGTATGACACACATATGCCAAAGTCCTTGTGGGAATTTTGAACACATCGGTTCATAACTTTTTTTACCTTTACAAGTATTTGTACCGCATATGGTTTTCTTTATGGGACTCCACATAGAAGTTTGTTCCTAGACACCTATGATACCATTGGTCCTAGCCTACTCCAACTGGTTGAAGAAACCAGGATAAATGGCCACTTACATCCCCCCCTCAACACAATGTTTTTAGCCCTCATTCCAAAAAAATATAACCTAGACATTTTGGAGGATTTCAGGCCCATCTCTTTGTGCAACACCACATACAAGGTGGTGGACAAGTTAATTGCACAAAGATTAAAGAAGGTCCTCTCAAACCTCATCTCAAATGAATAGTTTGGTTTCTTGGAGAACAGACAAATACATGAATCCATTGGGGTAGCCTAGGAAGGTATGCATAGTGAAAAAATAAAAAATTTCAAAGGAGCAATTCTAAAAATTGACCTTTCAAAGGATTTTTATAGTGTCAATTGGCTCTATCTCAGGTTGCTTCTAACAAATATGGGTTTCAACTACTCCTTTATAAAATGGATCTTTGCATGTATCACAACAACATCTTTCATTGTCCTCATCAATGGAGTAGCCTTCCATTTTTTTCATTCAGAACGAGGCCTACGACAAGGGTGCCCACTCTTTCCTCTTCTTTTCCTACTGGTTGCAGAAGGACTAAGAAGACCTATTTTGGATGCAAAAAGAAAAGGATTATTTGAAGGAATCAATATAGTTGCAAAACTAACCATTACACATCTCTTGTTTGTAGATAATATTCTCACCTTTTGTAATGGATCAATCAGAGAGGCAAAAAATATCTCATAAATCTTGCTCATTTTTTGCAAAGCAACAGGAATGTAGTTAAACTATCAGAAATCCACTATCAACACTTTCAATTTAGAAGAAGATATCATGAGGGCTCTATTGGATATTTTTCCTTTCTAGTCACAAAGTTTGGATGATGGCCTCAAATATCTAGGTTTCAAGCTCAAACCAAACTGCTACAAGAAGGAAGATTGGAACTGGCTCTTGGAAAAACTTGCGCATAGAGTAAACATCTGGTGCAATAGGTGGATTTCAAGAGTGGGAAGGTTGTTATTGGTTAAATCGGTCCTTGAGGCCATCCTTGTCTACTAGATTTCTTTAGCCTAGATCCAAAAAAAAAATCTGGAGAAATCTCGAAAAATATGCCCAAAATTGATGTGGATAGGGAAGAAGGAACAAAGAGTTCTCCTAGGGGTAAAATGGGATCAAGTTGCTAGACCCAAAAATATGGGAGGAAAGGGACTCAAAAACCCCATGTTGTTTGCAAAATCCTTAGCAGTAAAAGCAGGATGGAGACTCATTTCTTCTAACAGCTTATGGATAGAGGTGATTACTCATAAATACATTGCACAAGTACCTCTTGAGGACTGGATCATTAATTATGTTTTTACTGCTCCATAAAATTGCTCGATCATCTGAAAGGATATTTGTAACACTTTTCCTCTTATCCATAATGACCTCTAGTGGAAAATTGGAAATGGAACAAAATTTTGAAACAGGATCAGATCCCTCGATAGGAAGCCAACAAAACCATCTCCTCCCCCACCAGCTAATTCTTTTGTTACAATAGAAAGGATTCTATCATCTGAATCAAATTGTTGATCCTTCCATGAAAAATATTAGGCATCAAGAATGGTTGGGAAACCAGGAGCTTGATATCCCATACAATTGGAGAGTTGATTGGAATAGATACATCTTTTCCCTACTTTCTTCCCACATCTGGATCACAATTTTTCAAGATCCACTTTTCTAGGAGCACGCAGCACATGGAGTATATAATCCAAAAATGGGATATCATCAACTATGTGCCACATTTTTCCAGGAGGAACCAAAGTGGTGGAAAGTGGGAATATGGAAACTAAAATTCCCTCTAAAGGAGAGATTTTGCAGTTGGTGTACTTTAGCTAAGAAAATCCCAACTTGGGATAGGCTCCAAAAAAGATCTCTAGTAGGCCCTGGCTAGTGCATGTTATGCAAAGATAATGAAGAAAGCATAAACCACCTATTCCTCAGCTTCCCTTTCTCCTCATAGGTTTGGATGCACTCATAAGATCTTTTAAACCTCATATATGACTAGGCATGTCCCACAGTGGAAGAATATTGGAAATCCGTGTCCTCCACACCCTAGCTAGTTCATTTAAAATCCCTTAGACTTCTCCACATCTGGGGAATCTGGCTAGCTCGTAATGCAACCACTTTTCAAGAAAAAGATTCATCCCCTGAAGTTGTAGCTAAGCAGGGTCTTGACATCCTCTCTTTATTCCCACAAATAAAATATCTTCCAGCTCCAAGGATCATTATAGAAGAGATGATTGATTTTTCCATACCTTGGGATTTCTTTGACGAGGCATCCCAAGATAATAAATATGGGGCCGGTGTTACTCTCTTCCTCAGCCAAAATCACCACTTTCAGATTCAAATGGGCCTTGGGAATGGGACAAACAATTTTGCAGAATTAATGGCACTAAAACTGCTCCTTGGTTTCACTATTGAAAGAAACTATAGAAGGATTCATATCTTTGGCGATTCCCCAGTAGTTATCAACTGGGTAAATAAAGCACAAAAATGCAGAAACATTGTTCTTATTTCTCTCTTTGAGGAATTCAACATGATTATGAAAATTTTTGACTCCATCACATGCTTTCAAGTTTACAGGGAAAGAAAAACATATGCAAACCACCTATCTAAAACAATACTAGCACTAGAATATGGCACATGGAAATTTTTGGAAACCAGGGATACATAGGTATATGAGTTCTATCATAGACCCTTCATTGATGTACAATCAAGGGAGGTTAATCTATAATTAGACTCATATATTATTAGCCTGATATAAATAATTTTTTCTTATAAATAGATGATCAAGCTCTCTTGAAGACACAAATTCTTGGCTTGAACCAGACAAGAAGGCTGCAAACATTTAGCTCCTATCAAACAATACAACCGGCGCCAGTTTTTTGAAGACTTATTTTCAGAATAGTTTTTGTTTATATATATTTTATGAAGGAAAAACAACAAATATTTTTAAGCTGTACAAATAGCTCATATTTTTGTAGAACTGATATACAGCAGTATACATGAGACACTTATGTAACATCTCTATTTTATCGATCAATATAATGAAAGATTTCTTTTCTCCGGAATATATATATATATATATATATATGAAAATATGATATGATATTATTGATATTATTGATTACAATAATCAGAGTGCCCGTATATGTATTCCTTCAAGGGAACCTTGGTGATTCTTCAATCGTTGTTATTATTATTATTATTATATTCATATATCTATATATTATTTTCATTATAGAACCCATTCCCTAAAACCCGAGCATCCAATGAGACCCATACATGGAATGTAATCATTGTTTAGATTAAATTAGAAACCTAGTTGGTGACCTCAGAAATATTAGATAGCCATCTAGTTGTTTCTTTGGCCTCTTGGCTTGACACCATTGTTTCTTCCATTAGCTATCTGCATGATTGATTATATAATATATCTAAACTTAAGTATAGAATGAGAGAATACTACAAAAATGACATTATTGAGGAAAAGGTAAAATATACGCATATTACCTTACATAAAATTCTTTAGTGTTTTCAGTGACCATAAAACCAACCAACCCCTTGATTCACGAACAAGGCATCCTTCCATGGATTAGTGAATAATTTTGATATTCAATTAAAACTATAGCAATAAATCATTCATGGTATTTACAAAACCTTTGTTCCATAATATGTAGGTTCCAATTTATTTTACTTGTAAACTATAGGTTGAGTCTATTATGAATTGGAATGTACACTAATTTGACATTGTTGAATTCTAGTGGGGTGGCCTTGGGTGTTCCCAAGATAAAGAAATGGTTAATAATAACACATTCAGAGGATTTCCCCTTCTTAGGAATATGTGCAAGAAATAGCCTCATCTCTTCCCCACCCCCCTAAAGAAAAAAAACTAAACATGGAGACATGGCCCTACCCTAACCTCATTACAGTAGGTACCTAGGTGTTAATCACTTAATGTATGAGGCCATCTCTCAATGATTATTATTAGGTATTTAATGTCTAATTATTTAATATAGCCTCATTAGGTATTGTAACTCATTAATGATGAGACCATATGAAATTAAATGTTTGCTAAGTAGAAAAGTATAATTAAAGATAAAAGAATATCTAATGTTTTTCCATGTGTATATTGTTACTATATGGGAAAATTTCTCACTTAAAGGTTTGAAATTTGCTCACTTAAAGGTTTCCCATGAAAGAGAATCCTTAATATTGCTCTTTTTCTTGAACTAGAATTTGTATTATGTATGTTTTGTCATTATCTTTCTTATTTCAAGTTCTATAATTACAATTATATTTCTTTGAATAGTATATTTCTTATTTCAAGTTCTACAAGTTATACAATTAAATAATGTAATATATTTATATGTAGTCACTTTAAAATAAAATTATTATACAAAATAAAATTGTATTTATTATGGATGCTTAAGGGTATTAGGTTAATAGATAAAGAGGATGAAGAACATGGTAGCAATTGTATGGAAGCGAACCTTGAGCAGTGGTTTAGAATGTATCTAACTCATAAAATGATTCATGTTATCATTTTTTGTGACATATGTAAGTCCAATAATTTTTATATCTTTGAAGATAAACCTATGAATGATTTTTCTAGTTTCTTAAGATTATTGAGAATGTATAATGAATATGTTGTTTTTGTTATCATTAGGAGCAAGTCTCGATCTATTTATCATCCTCCAATTTCAAATTACGCAACATTTTTCTTTGATGTTTCTGCATAGTGTTGAATTTGTGGTGTAAGGATGGTTTTGCAAATAAATGAAAATCACCTTTTCAAATTGTGGATGAACTGTGGGTTGGGTTATAATACCAAAATTGAGTTAATGATCCTTTGGTGCTTATTGAAATTTGCTTCTTGAGTTGGAATTGATTCATTGTAGGATTTTTGTGTCTACTTTTTCATTGTCAATTGGGCTCTTAAGAAATTCAACCTACAAGTCATTTATCTCGTTTAATGGTTCTCAAGGGTTAATGTTCTTATTGATTCTTTTATGGTTTTCAAAATAAATCATGTTTATAGAGAACATAATGTTGTAGCTGATGAGATCTCCAAATCTACTCTTGGGGGAGTTGAATGATTTTGCTAGTTTATCTTTGAAGACAAATCTCTGGCACTCATATCCAAAACACCCTCGTCCCCTCCTATACGACCTGTACGAACTATACTTTCTCACCTAAGGAATTGTTCATATTAATGGTCTGTACTTATCGCCTCTGAATCGGTGCATAAAGATGGAACTTAACTTCCCCCTTTTTTTGCTTAAACAATGGTTTTTTATAATGGTTTTGGGGTGCAATTGGAGGAGCCACACACCGCCACTACTACATTTTGACCAAAAATCCGACGGCAGAATTTTTGGATTTTCGACACTTCCCTGTCGCATGTACGACACTTTGATTTTTTTTAAGCGTCGGAAACTTGTCGTCGGTTATCCGACACCTATGTAACCGTCAGTTAAGCGACACCTAAGTAACCATCGGTTAAATATCAAGCGTTGGTTAAGCGACAGCATATCCTCGACGGTGGTGAAATTTTTTTGAGAAAATAATCTTCAGGTCGTCAGTAAAGCGACAGAAATGCCATCGGATAAGCGACGGATATCATTGGTAAATGTCGGATAGGCGACAGATAGAGGCGTCGGATAAGCGATGGATAACATGGGTACGCGTCGGATAAGAGACAGCTGGAAGCATCACTTAAGCGACGGAAATCATTGATACGCGTCGGATAAGCGACAACTATAGGCGTCGCTTAAGCGACGGTAGTGATTTAAAAATAAATAAAAAATATTTACACTGTTACGTAGCATATAATCCAGAGTTTCAGTCCATCCGTATCCTCACAGTTGGGTTCCAAACAAGAGGCTTGTAAACAAGCTCAAATATTTATCTAAATGGGTGACATCTCATATCAATGATGGGTGATTTTATCTGTTGTTTTGTCAATTTGGCCTAATATTTGATCCATCCCAAACGTTAGCAAACGATAGAAGTTTGGTAATGAATTCCAATAACGCACAACAATTCTTTTGAAGCACCCACACAGATAATATCCACCTCAAATGCTAGGAGAAATGCCTTCACATAACCCTCATAAAAACCCCCACATTTACTCTCGGTCCAACCAGTGGACGAGGATATGAATCACTTGGCTATTAGTATGTCCCTAAGAAGGAAATGGCTGGGAAAGTTTTGTTGTCTTACATGGAAAGGAAGGAAAAAAAGATTTGTACATAGTGTAGACGACTAGAAAAGTTCCCTAAAACGGCTACAAAAATGGAAAGCTTAAACCTCATATGGGATCTTACTTCTGGATGTGTATAGAGATTGACTAGGGAAACTATCAAACTAGATTAACAACAGCGAGATATGATTACTATGATGATGTGTCCAATGAGCCAGTGTGACTCCCCAAATTTTGAGTAATAGAGTGTGCTATTGACCTATACAAGAACGTTATTCTATGGAAAAAGGGACTATGCAGAATGGAATCTCATTATTGCTGCAGTGCAATTGAATGCAAAAATATGCATTTACCTTTTATTTCTCTAAACAGAACAATATTAGTAAAATAAAAATCTCCATGTCAGGACCCTACACTAATGCATACTGTCAATGGTTATCATTTTACTCTAGAAAGCTTTTGGTAACCAACGATTTTATATGAATGCTTGTATGCTAACATTGTGGTGAATAAATGGATGAAACTCCTCTCACTACAACCTAAACATGATCTGTAAACAACCCTAGTAATACAATGGCGCTGCAGCCTGCCAATAGTATGCAAAGTGCACTTATTCTACTCATAGCATCTACGATCTATTATTAATATTTAAATCCAAAAGACCTTTCAAGCACTTGTGATCTTATTTCTGAATGATTAGTTGAATAAACGAACACACTACCTACTCAATGTTTTGAACTCCTGAGGACTATGCCATAAACAGAACTCTCCCAATTGCTGTACAACATCTGCAATGTACGTAGATAGGTTAGCTCATCCAGGTATGTACAAAAAATATTCTTCTTAGAGCAAACTCTATAAGAATATCAAATCAATGATTGAGGTATAATACCAATTTCATAAACATGTACATGAAATCCTCGATAAATGCAAAATCATATCAGGAATTATGTAAACTATAAACATGTCCTGTCTCATAACTTATATGATGTAAAATTAAAATACCAAGATAGGATTTTAAGAAAAAATTCCTCACCTTGAAGTATAGTAGGTGTGGTCTCAAATTCCTGCCACATGGTTTGATTAGAAGAGAGATCAACATTAAAAAAATTGGAAGCAAGGAATGTTGCTCCAGCTGCAATATGCTGTGGCTTGAACTGAAGACACAGAGAGCTCCAAAGCTTGCAAAGCTTTCAAATCATTTTAATTGGAGATTCTAAAACCCGGAATACAAAACACATACAAACATTATCTACAAATATTTGCATGCATGAATATGCCATACGGTAGACGAAAATGGCTGGCAGATCATCCTTTTGGCACACCACTACATCGCAAGAACAGAAGGGAAACTAAATTCACCAATAGGAAAACAAAACCCTTTATCCAGAATTCATCTGCACATTCAAGCACAAAATCATTGGAAATAATTTTCCATATACAGATGATCAGGAATAGAGCAAATTCAATGAATTTAAAATGAAGCATTAAACGTTAGCATGCAGAAATATTCTTGCATGCATCCTAGAAAAATACTTCAAATAAATTCATTCAACACTCCTGCCTCTGAAAAATGTCACAATTGTAAATGACATTCAGAATAAAGTTCTGCATACAAAGCATAGAGGAGCCAGCCCTCTACAATATGATTGAATACTTCCTTCCACACTAACCAACAATTCAAAGAAAATTAGCTTCTGCATATACAAAGGTTACCTACAAACCATCAAATAAAAAACAATACATTGATGAGCCAAACAGGCACTAGTACAGGATAAGCAAAACAATCACTAGAACATGCATGTCTCATAAAGCTTATACTCTGCAAAACTGGCTTTATATATAAAAAATCGCCTCATTGTAAACTTCCTAACGGTAAAAATTTTATAAATTTAAAATCTAACCCATTATAATTAGGTGTCTTAATGGAAAATGAGATCACATTGAACTAACTATAAGAAGAAGCAACCATGTGCCATCCTATATACTATGAAATGTCACACATATAAATTTAAATATTCAACAGTACAAAACATTTCTGCCTAGCTAAATTGAGACCAGGAAGGTTGATTCACTATGGCAGCACAAATGAGTTCAACAGTGAACACCACCAACAACAGGGTACATAGAGGCCTTGGTGCTCTTGATCAAATGCCTATCATGTACCTTCATACATGATACAATCCATTCTTGAAATGTTGCAATCCCACCAATCCGGAAACACTGAAATCTCGAAAATTGTTAAGTCTGCTGAATTTTGAATGGGATATGTAATTTTACTCTCTTCATATGTAGTTCACTACATATTCTATGACATGTGACTACCATATAGCCCACTGCATACCCATCACTACATATAATTGTTGGTGGAAAATTCCATGACATTATAATCTGTGACAAAATATCAAAAAAGTTTAAATGTTAAACTTCCCATTTTTCATGGGTGTCCACTTATGATCTTCACCACAATTTCAGTAAAGGATGACATGTTCATTTGATGATGCCTTGGATCATCGATGAATGTGTAGATTGGTGGCTTGATGGTGTTTCACACATGGTATTCCTTATCTCCATGGATGTTTGGTAGCACTCCCCTTTTGCATATGGTATACATTTTGTGGGGCAGAGGAAGAAAAATAAGGCCTTAAAGTGACTGTTAGATTTCTCCTGTAGCAGCGGCATCATTCCTCAAGCCTAATTTTGTATCCTTGGATGGATTTTCACCCTAATACAAAGTCTATAAAAGGCATACAATGGAGGGTTAATTCTAGAACAATGTTTTGCAGCGGTCTCAGAGATCTTTATTACACCAAATTCAGCCCCTGAAACCTACAGGAAGGGATACAGAATACAGTAATTTGTGGAAAATGAAGACAGATTAACTTCTGATTCCCTTCTAAACCTACCTACAAATCAACCTGAAATTATTATTTCTTGCAAGATAATTTGTTATTTAATACACACACACATATATATATATATATACAATGTTCTCCCCAATGTTCGAACATGGAGGGGGTCATGTTTCCAGGTGTTCCCATTTCCAAAACTGGTACACATTTCCATGTTTCATGCAACTTAGTTTCTTGGCATCAGTATCCATAGTAGATTATGCTCTAAATAGTAAATACTACAGTTTTTTGGGTAGTGACAAATCATTGGTTGGGCCACAGCTTGATGTCTCATATGCTGAATTCATCAAAATACTTTATCATGAAGAAAAGCTACAAGAAGCATCAACTACATTCAGGGGACTTCAATTAAAGGATCCAACTGCTGCCATTTTAAGTTGTACTATCACTATGCAAATTCACATGTAATAAATTATGACAACCTTCAGAATTTCAGACAACTTCTGTGCAGGCAGCCAATACACTTGGGGAAATTCCAAATCCTCAATTAACCTGGATAAAAGGCTTTGTATACCTGCAGTCACTGAAACTCCTGGAGAATTGATGAACAATTTAATGTCTTTCGTTGAGTCTTCCAAATCCAAAAGCAAAATTTGATACCTACCGAACCATCCTTAAAGACAAAATTCCATTTGAATTGGTGACTACATTGACTGTACACAGCATTACCAGAATCATTGTGATCCTTCATTACTTGACCTTTCTTGAGAGCCTCTTTTGGATTACAGTTTAGGTTCTTAGTTCATCCAAATAAGAACTTTCTTCCATCGAGAATAAAGGAAGATGGCCTTTACAGATCTGTGTGAAGTGATATAGCAGCTACGTGTTTGGTGACTACAAGTGGAAGTGGCAACACCATAAACAATTCCTTATGGCATCAAATAGGATAAGATAATTTTATTAACATCTGACAAATGACCAAAAAGATAGGCCAATGGAACTAGGAAATCCATTCAATGATACTACGTTATATGGCTATACTTATTTGCTTGGAATGCACTTATTGTTTTTGATATTACCTACATCCAGTCACCTTCAAGAACAGAATATGTTTCTTTGGGAAGTTCACGTACAGGATTTACTGACACAGGGGAGTTTAATGATGTGGTTCAGCCATGCAATAGAACATTAGATGGGCCTCACATAAGACCTGGGCCTTTCTGCTTGAAGTCTGAAACACTTAACATATATATTCATATTCCAGACTTTTCTAGTGAGGAAAAGGTCGGAGTTTCTACCAAAGAACCTGGACACCTTGGCACTCTTTTGTGATCTTCGTCAATTGACAGTCAACCTAGGTAAAGCCAAGGTCATGATATTTAACAGGTCAAAGAAACTCCTCAAAGATGTTCATTTCTTTTTTAGAGGTGAGGATATTAAGGTCACTAGCACCTATAAGGCTATACCTATATGGAAAACTGGCTTGAAGTTGCTTGAAGGGGATGTAACTTCACAACTTGCAAGAGTTTCCCTCAAGGTTTTTCCATTGCATTGCATTAGGTCAGAGACAATACAGAACTGTATTTCATTGGTCAGTTCTGCATACATAGTGTATTCGGGCTTGCTTGAGGATGTATCAAACGCTGTACAGCTTGGAGAAGATGTCCAATTTCCATCTAAAAGGCTTGCAAATGTTTTTCTCAAGTTTGTGTTCTTTTGTGATGAGCTTCTTAGTTCTACAAAATATGCACAGTGGGGCAGTGAAGTCCAGTCTAGAATTAAAGCAACAAGGAAGGTCATGGCCATAGAAATG
>LPNX010100526.1:26115-66795 GCA_001517045.1 Pseudotsuga menziesii | reverse complement strand
TATATACAATGTTCTCCCCAATGTTCCAACATGGAGGGGGTCATGTTTCTAGGTGTTCCCATTTCCAAAACTGGTACACATTTCCATGTTTCATGCAACTTGGTTTCTTGGCATCGGTATCCACAGCAGATTATGCTCTAAATAGTAAATACTACAGTTTTTTGGGTAGTGACAAATCATTGGTTGGGCCACAGCTTGATGTCTCATATGCTGAATTCATCAAAATACTTTATCATGAAGGAAAGCTACAAGAAGCATCAACTACATTCAGGGGACTTCAATTAAAGGATCCAACTGCTGCCATTTCAAGTTGTACTGTCACTATGCAAATTGACATGTCATAAATTATGACAACCTTCAGAAGTTCAGACAACTTCTGTGCAGGCAGCCAATACACTTGGGGAAATTCCAAATGAGGATTTGCTCGCGCTTGTTAACTCACGCTATGTGGATTATGTTATCTTCTATTGTCAGGAAGGTAAACAAAAAATACTTTGATATTTTATGATGATATGGTTAAAAAGGGGCTAGTGCCAAAATTTAAGACGTACAGTTTCCTCATTAGTTCACACTGCACAAGTGATAAGCTGCAAGAAGCAAACAAGTTAATGAAATTATGCTGGTATTACTATATACTTAAATGAGGAATACTAAAAACTGTGGATAATGTTTGATGTATGGGTAAAACTTTAAACATGTTGACAATTAGTAGTTTAGAATGTTTGTTTTCTAAACCAACCTCCAGGTGGCCGCAACCACCAGCAAGCTCAAACCATCAGTTAATAAAAAATAAGTTTTGTTGAGAATTGAAAGAATATGTCTGTTAGGCAGGTTAAGAAGTCAGATATTGATTTTTTTAACAAGGTTAGAGAAGTGCAGTAATGAAATCGAAAGAGTTTGGGTACGAAATGTAAAACACCCTATGGGTATAAGGCTTAAGCAGAGGTGGCTTCTCTGTAATCTCGTATAAATTGAGTTAAAATATTCTGTTTCTGTTTAAAAATAAACATAAAACTTAAAAGCAGGGGTACAATATAAAATTAACTTGGATAAAAGGCTTTGTATACCTGCAGTCACTGAAACTCCTGGAGAATTGATGACCAATTTAATGTCTTTCGTTGATTCTTCCAAATCCGAAAGCAAAATTTGATACCTACTGAACCATCCTGTAAAGGACCTCCAGATTGGTAGAAGATTGATACACAGTCAAGAAGAATCCTTCCCAAGAAATTCATAAGAGAAGACACACCCCAAGGTAAATGCAGTAGTTGTAGAACTGAACCCTTTTCAAGCTCTTGAGAAGTCCAATAGTGATCACTCTAAGCTCAAGTAGGTTTTAGAGGCGCCTTCCTTGATGCCATAACAATCCCAGGATTGAAATCAACCAGAGGTGAGAGCAGAGTAGCCTTTGGTAATGCTAGCAAATTCTCAACCTGAGATGAAAGGACAGAACCAAGAAATCATAGAGAAGCATAAAATGGAGGAAGAATGGGCACAACTAGATCCCAAGATCCTGTTGGGGACAAACCTGTTGAATCCAGATATACCAGAGCCTCTCCCCAAAAGAGAGAGGCAAAGGCAACCAAGTGGCCTGAACTCCCTGGCATTGGGTAAAGTCTTCAGGTGAGGAACCTTATAGTTATATCAGACCGGCTACACAAGTTGACCTAGTGGACCATGTTACCTGGACTGAATGCTAGCAGATGACATTTATCTGGAAGCTGAAACTATTTCTGGAGCATGACACCAACAATAGTGCTCCTCAAGGCTACAACAACACTCCAAAGGGAACGAATGATGAAGATCACTAAGCTCCTGTCATGTTCACAAAAAATTTCATTTTGGTATCAGCAACAGAAATGGTCTGGAACATTGACATGGATCACTGAATGCTTTTGGACCATGTGAAATTTTTTGTGTATACTCATTCAATCAACCTACATAACTGGCTCTGATAGAAGGGGCAGCATGCCCCATGTATATTTGTATTACCCACTACCATAAGTTTTCTTTACTAATATACTGACAATTTAGTAAACCTTCAAAGTCTATATTTGTTCCTCTCTGATTTTCAATATCTAGACAATGATCTACAACCACACATTTAAACAAAGTGGTTGTTTCCTATCCAACTTTTGATATACTTGGATAATCATTGGACATCCTCAAAGTTGATATTTCTTTCTAGCAAGCAAAGACAGCTTATTTCAATTATCGATATAGACTTTACAAGTTTCAACAGATAATCTCTTAAAAACTGCATAGTCATTACTTTTAAAGAGCATTATGATTTCAAAAGAAACCTCTAAATGAGCACTATGAAAAAACAATTAAACTAGATATACCAGCACCGTGGCCACTGGCGATGGACCAAAAATAAGCTATGTTCCTATTCTCTATTTCCATGATAGAAATAGACTGGTATTTGTGCAATCTCGAGCTGAAGATAACAAGCATACTGATATTTGTAGGAAAGAAAGCCAAATTGTAGGTGAGTTGGTAATAAAAAATGAAGTGTACCTTTGCTTCTTTGAGGCATGTGTTGTAAAGTTGCTTTAGAGGCGATTGCTCAAATTGCGGCTGTTCCTTAAACTCCACTTTGATAAAGACAGGACTAGACGTAATCGTGTGAAGCACTGCCAAAGGAGGGCATCTTTCACTTGTGGGTGACAAATGAGATATTTTAATAACCTCCTTAACTGCAATTAACAAGTTTGAATCCTCATACAGAGGACATATGTTCACCTCTCCCAAACGGGTGTCTCCATATATTGCTCATTGGTAGTTTACAATTATATGCATAATGCAATCCCCTATTATAAAAAAAAGGCAGCCATATTTATCCTAATCAATATTTCTCCTGCTATTTTGGGGAATAGACTTTTCCATGATTTAGAAGTTCGGGCAGACAAACTTACCTCGCAGAGAGCAGCAAGCAACAACAATGGCCTGCGTAACAGACAAGACCCCCCGAAGCTGCACATTGCTCCACTGCAAGAAGCCCCTGGTCCCTTGGTCGACCTCCTTGACGCCCTCTGCCAGAACCCCAGCCAAGCCCTTTAAACCCTCCTGCACCGCGGCTTCATGGAGCTGCTGGGACAGATCCACCAATCCATCGTTCTGCTGTAGAATCTCCACCAAATTGCCGATCGTCATGGCTGCCGGACCTTGCCGAAAAATTTATAGCACAACCATGAAAGGACACCTTCCAAAAAACTCAAAACCCCAGCAAATTCAACCACATTTTTCAGTTGAAAAACCAATAACGGAAGAGAAAAATGGAGAGAAGATGGCTAAAGACTGCAAACCCCGGATAGCTAATGAACCATCATGGAATTTGTGTGGCATATACACATATATTTGCATTAAAATGAACACATTGGACATGTAAAATGTCCCTCTGGGTTTCGTTTCTCGTTCTGGTAGTCTATACTGGATATTGCCTTTGAACCGTATTGAACTGTATGAGGGTGAACCGTATTGAACTGTATGACGGTGAGAGGAAAATGTATGGTCAGAAAAAAAAAAAAATTCAAGCTTCACTTTGCTTTAACGTGCCGTCGCTTAATCGACGGTTTCTCTGTCGCTTACTAACTCGCCGTCGCTTAACCGACGGTGATGAGAATAACCATCGGTTGAGCAACGATTGTGGCCACATTTACAAAAAAAAAAATTAACTTTGTGATTTTTGGTAGGTTTAAAAGAAAAAATCCACGCGCCGTCGGAAGTAACCGTCGGATTTTAGATCGAAATGTAGTAGTGCACTATTATGGCTCAATTACATATCAACTCTTAAGTTTTATTCGTCGTTGGTGGCTCAACAACAGGGACATGGCCTATTGGTGGAGGAATTTGTATCCAGAGAAAAGGTCCTAGGGTGAAACCCGCAGGCATATCCCCTTCCCACACCTTTTGATATAACAATATGAAAGTGGATATCTTGCATAGTTTTGATATGGTTTCCACGGTGATAGTGGATATGGACTAATATGTAGTAATGTTTGTTGTCAAGGTTAATACATTGGAATATATGGTTATAACAATATGGATTTCGGAGCCTCGGTGTTAGCATATTCCCTCGGCTAGCCCATTTTTCAAACCAAATAACATTGCAACTTCAAATATAAACTCTCCCCTATACTTCATAATGAAAGATTGCGGGCCAACTGTGGGTGAGATGGCTAGGTGGGATTGGCTGAGACTTTGAACAAGCTTGGATGTCTTGTCTTCAAGTCCCATAGACTCCACCCAAATTTTTACAACTATACCTTAACCAATTTTTTCCAAATTAAACATTTTTTTCCATTTTAACCATTTGTCGAAAAATTCAACTGCTAATAACTTTTGCATATGGACGTCGTTTCAGGTGAAATGAGCGTTAATGGATTAGATGACGACTAGATATTTACCTAGTAATATTTATTTCTCTATTTCAAGACTTATTTAATGATATAACATTAAATATACTCCTGGGTCAAACTATGAACCTGATTTGAAAATCCTAATTAAAACAACTTCAAAGGACGATTTAGAATACATAAATGTGGTGGAACAATGTAATAACAAATTTTAATTAGGTGTTGTAAATGAATTTCATATTGATGCAGAATATTTTTTTCATTTTAAAAACATAATCTATGTGCCCAAGAAGATACAAATTGAACAAATCACTCTTAGGGAGCTTCATGCCAACCCATACTCTGTGCATCCAGTGTATCAAAAGCTCATCACATCTCTTAAAAAATATTTTTACTGGCCAAATATGAAAAAATATGCATCATAATATGTTGATAAGTTCTTAGAATGTGAACAAGTGAAAGTGATTCACTTGAACACCCTACCGGGCTTCTACAACCCATACCCATTCCGGAATGGAAGTGGGAAACCATTACAATGGATTTTATTACAGGTCTTTCCAAAACTAAAAATAAATATGATTCCATTATGGTGGTAGTAGATAAACTGGATAAATCAGCGCATTTTATGCCTATCAAATCCATCTACAAGTCTACTAACATCGCGGACATTCTCATGAAATAAATATTTATACTGCATGGTATACCAAAGATGATGATAACTGACAGAGTTACTAAGTTTACATCAAATTTTTCGAAGGATTCATTTGCAGGAATGGATACTAAATTGAATTTCAACACTGCTTACCACCCGTAAACAGAGGGGAAGACGAAATGAGTAAAACATGTACTCGAAGGCATGATATGTATGTATGCAATGAAAAATCTAGGTAAGTGGTAATATCTCCTACATCTAATTGAGTTTTTGTATAATAATGGATATCAAGCCTCCCTTAAAATGAGCCCCTTTGAGGAACTTTATGGTAGTAAATCGAAAATTCCTTTGAGCTAGGGAAATCCTAAATACTGATTGGCACTAGGGCCATAAATTTTTGAGCATATGGAACATGTACTACAACAAATAAAACATAAATTGAACTTTGGCCCAAGACAGGAAACAAAATCATGTTGATGCTAAGCGAACAAGTAAAGAGTTCAAAGTGAGAGATCATGTGTTCTTAAGGGTTAAACAAAAAATGAGGTCTTCAAGAGACAAAAGTCATACTAAACTTTCACCTAGATTTGTGGCCCTCTAAAATTTTAGCCAGAGTGGGACCAGTTGCATATAAGCTAGCTCTACCCCCTCACATTAGAATTCATGATGTTTTTCATATATCTTTGTTAAAGAAAGATATTTCTAACAAAACTCATGTAATTGACAGAATGTGATCCAGGTGGAACTAGATGGAGAGGTTCTCTGAATATAACTACTACATATCATAGATAATAGAGAAATAATGCTCTGGAAGCAAGAAATCCCTTAAGTTAAAGTACAATGGGAGCATTATGCTCTGCAAGAAGCCACCTAGGAAAGAAAAGATGAACTAAGGAAAGTCTACCCCTTTTTGTTTCAATCAAAGGATGTTGATCAAGAGTTCACTGAGGATGGTGAGAGGATTTAGGGGGAAAGGATTGCGACACCCCTAAATAAATTTTAATTACTGTGAAAAGAATGTAAATGATGGTAACTATTTTGTTAATTTTAAGATTTTGATGAGTTTAACTAGAAATGTAAATAAATAGTTTTCAATAATTTCAGTTAAAATGTTGAGCGGTTATGAGCATCCTTGTTTTGAGTTGAAAATATTTTTATTAATGTTAATGGTTGAACTTTTATCATCCCTAGTGGGGCAAGTGGCCAAATGGGGAACAAGTAGTTACTATCCAAGAAAATTCCTAAGGAGTTATAAAAGCATGTACAAGGGAAAAATACCATCCCTAATTTATGTAGGAGAAAAAGTAAAGCCTTCTAGCCTTGCTGAAAAAATAAGCTATCATCATCTAAAATAAAGGTGAGCTATTAGGCTCATTGGCTAGTGTAAGTAACTGGATTTAAGTAATTTTGTGAGAGCTTCCATGATCTGTGTGATTATGGGTGGTCTGCTAAGCTCATGGAAACTGGAGAGCCATTAGACTCTGAGAAACATAGCTCATAGGATTTCAGAGATTCCAGGTTCCGGTAGTAACTTTCCCTTGATATTTGGTGGCAGTTGAAGAGAAAATAACAACTATTTTAAATCTAAGTTTGAGGAAAAGGGTTGGATTCTTGTAGGTTGTTGGTGACTTTGAGATCTTAAGGCCGGATAGAGTGTGGTTACAACTCCAAACCTAGTTCTAGTGTTAACTATAGATAACCTCTCCTTGTTGTTTGTAAATGTGTTTTGTTAGAAACTATCACTAACAATATCAACATTATTTCCAATTGAGATGAATTTTAAATCTGGTTATTGATTATATTTAACTAATTGCTTTGTATTTGAGCTATTTTTATTTCATTAGTTGATTAAATGGTGGAATTGGATTACAAGTTACATATGATAACTTTGTTTTTTAAGTGTTATTCATAATTGTTATATGTTTGTGGTCCAAATCCTATTTATATTCTATAAAGGTTAGCTTCATTGCTAACCCATTATTATGGTGAGTTTTTTAACCGCAAAGATGTTATCATACCCAAAACATAGGGTCAAGGTTTAGTTAGGGTATTCTGGAAGTAATTTTGCAGGAATTAAAGATACAACTATTGACCTTATGACATTCTTTGATTACTACAGTGCACTAAAGTATTCGTTATGAACATTATCAAACTCAGTTACTGCCCTATCTTATTTTTTAGTAAGGAATCAGTTGGGTAGCAACACCTATGTTATTGATAAATTTATACATGGTTAATGTTTTCTATAAATCAATACTAAAGGTTGGTGTAGTATCCAAGACCTGTGAATTTTGGAAGAGGTTGATACCAAGATGAACAGTTACAACCCTAAACAAGTTTAGGAGAACTCATAAGATCCTAGTAACATTTTTCAGTTACTAATTCCTAATGTCATATTGACCAAATTATGTTAAAAACTCAGAGTACAAATCATTTGGTTAGTTAGGGTTTGAATGGACTTAACCAATATACTAAACTAATACAATATCATTAGTAAGAGAATATAAACCATATACCTTAACAACTAACAGAGTGGGATATTTTTGTACCAAAACATAACCCTCCAGGTATTACAAGGGATTACTTTACTAAATTACTACAACTTCAGTATATAGGTAGGGTAAATACCTAGGCTTTAGGGTTCTCCTTATCACAAACTCGAGGGCTTAGTACCTCTGGACAATTGGTAAGCTTCTTTTTATTTTTATCCTTGCACTGTCGAGACTGTCGGTGTTTACTTAAATGCTCTACTAGGATGAACAAGGGTGATTCTATCATTTTTGTATAATTATTTGAACAATCAATATTATAAATTCTCGTATCCCTTGAAAGTATAGTTATAAGTGGGTATTAGTTGAATGAGAGATAAACCATATATGTGGATAATAAATAGATAAGAAACAGCACGATACAGTCTGCAATTTCTCAGCAAAAAAAAAATCTATAAACTTACAGCTAATGACCATTAATCTGGTGCATAACAAACAAATTAAAGACAGTTTGAAGTAGGTAATTTAACCACTCTATAGGTATATGCTTAAATAGTCAAACAATGAATAACCTTGTTACTAGTTTAAGTAGATGTGGACAAGTATTTAATGAAATGAAATACATTATGGTTAGGATTTACAGCCTCTCGGCTAACAATCCATTGATCAGGGATGATTTTAAGGAACCATACTTATTTAAAAATGTATAAATGTTGGAAAATATTACCAATTCTTAAAACGCCAACTATAAAATGATTGGCGATATTTTTCAAAAAATATTTTAATTTCCAAGGTTTTTATATCATTTATATAATAATTTGGTGATTTTTAGGGTGAAAAAAGTTTACCCCGTCAAAATTGGGCAAAATAGGGCTTCAAAAAATGCAAAATGGCGAATCTTTTTTGGGAGAAAAACATGGAAAAATAGCTCATTGGGCTAAAAATTTCCCCTAAAATTATCCCCGCCATTGATATTTAACCAAACAAAATAAAAAACCCAAATTAGGTTTAAATCCCAAAATCCATGATCTTATAGTATCATAAACATTACATAATGCCACAGACCAGGACAGTAAAAAAAAATTTAATGTCAACCCTCCAGTGAACTGAGGGGCCACGAAACATAATGAATCACTATGAAATGGTGAAAGGGTCAGGGTAGCCATTGTCAAAAAACTTGAAACCTCATTGTAAATCACCACACCTAGCTCGGAAAAAATTTCAATCCAAGAAGAAGATATAGCTTACCATGTAGAATCCTAGGAGATGTAGCTTACTGGTCAGGTAGAAGCTCGGCTAACTATTGGTTCACTAAACCAAGGGACCTGATGGCTACCAATTCCCTACACATAACAAGCTAGAAACATAATTGAGTAGAAATTATTTAACTTAAAAAATGGAATAGGAAATTGTAAACATTATATAATTGGGAAATAAAGGTTAACTTACCAATTACATACTGTAGTAGCCTGAGATGAGAAATACCATGTAAGTAAATCACCTTAGCACCAGTGGTAGTGTGCGCCATTTTCAAAAATCATGGAGACTCTACAAAGGGAAAAACTCAGGCCTTGGCTTCCTAGATCAAACCCTCCATCTATAAAAAGGGTGATATTTGGTAAAGTGGTGTAAAACCCTTGCGCTAGGTAGATTTCCCAATGTGAATTTAATTTCTCTATATATAGTTGAATTTCCATGGAAACAATAAGCCAAGCTTGCACATGCATGATTGGAGTATGGAATTTCAAGACCTTAACATGGTTCAATACATTGTGGTTTTGGACCATTGTAGTTTCCACCTTTAAGTTCTTACTCCTAATGAAAAGGACCTAGGTTGAAATAATACAACCCACTTATCTCTTTTACAAAATCTGTTGGAACATTAAGCAAGTAACCAAAGTATGATTTTAATCTCCCAAATTACAATCAATAAGAGACTAACTAAATATGCCTATGATAAATCAAAAGTAAAGCGAGTACTTCCGTCAAGGCTAATCCTTGGATTGGAACTAAGAATAGAAAAAGTGCATACAAACCTTACTTATATTTGAATTACATTAAGAGAGTATCAAGATACTAGAGCTACTCAATGCCTTAATCTTTCATCTGCATGAGAGAAATAAGACATTGTTATCTATTCGGCTAAGTAAACCACGATATTCGATAACTTAGATTGAGATCCCACTCAGCTGGGTAGGTTTTATAAACTTTACATAATGAAAATTGTAAATTGCTAAGACTATGATATTAAGTTAAGAAAAAATCTTTAGTGTATCATAAGTTAGAATTTACTTTACTAAGTTACTTGGGGTGTTGTTACAAAAAGAACAATAATCCATAATAATAATAATAATAATAATAATTATAATTATAATTATAATAAGTAAGGGTGATAACCCTGAGATGAAGAAACACCAAGGTTCCCTTCAAGGGATATACATATGAGCCATCTCATTCTAATCAATCATATCATCTCATCGTTTGATATGTGTGTGTGTGTGTGTGTGAAAAGATGATATGATATTAATGATTGCAATAATCAGAGGGCTCATATATCTATTCCTTCAAGGGAACCTTGGTGATACTTCAATCCTTATTATCATTATTATATTCATATATATGATGTTCATTATAGAATCCATGCCCTAAAAATTGACCATCCCATGAGATCCATGCATGGAATGTAATAATTGTTTCGGTGAAATTAGAAACCTAATTGGTGACATTAGAAATATTAAATAGCCATCAAGGTGTTTCTTTGGCTACTTGACTTGGAACCATTGTTGCTTCCATTAGCTATATTCATGGTTGATTATATAATATATCTAAACATAAGGCTAGGATCAGAGAGTCACTAGAAAAATCACATGAGTGAGGGAAAGATAAAATATATGCATATTACCAAACATAAAATTGTTTAGTGTTTTCATTGACCATAAAACCAACCAACCCCATGATTCATGAAGAAGGAATCCTTCCATGAATTAGTGAATACTTTAGATATTCAAATAAAATTATATCGATAAGATAAGTTGTTCATGGTATTTACTAAACCTTTGTTCCATAATATGTAGGTTCCATTATGTTTTCTATGTCCGTTATAGGTTGAGTCTATAATGGATTGGCATGTAAACTATTTTGACATTGTTGAATTCTATTGGGTTGGCCTTGGGTGTGCTCATGATCAACAAATGGTCAATAATAACATATTTAGAGGATTTCCCCTTCTTTGGAATATGCATAAGCAATAGCCCCCTCTTCCCCACCCCTAAAAAAGAAAAAAACTAAACATGAATACATTATTATTTCAACTAGTATTATTAAGGCTCTACCCTAACCTCATTACCTTAGGTACCTAAATGTTAATTAGACCATCTTCTTTCAATAATTCTTATTAAATATTTAAACAACAATTATTTAATATAATCCCATTAGGTATTGTAACTCATTAATAATGAGACCATATGAAATTAAAGTTTTGCTACGTAAAAAAAATATAATTAAAACTAAAAGAATATCTAATGTTTTATCATGTGCATATTGTTACTATATCGGAAATTCGATCAGTTACGGGTGTCCCATGAAAGAAGCTCCTTAATATTGCTCTTTTTCTTGAATTAGAGTTTGTATTATCTATGTTTTATCATTATATTTCTTATTTCAAATTCTATAATTACAATGATATTTCTTTGGATATTATGTCTCTTATTTCAAGTTCTACATTTTATACAAATAAATAATGTAATATATTTATATTTATTCACTTTAAAATAAAATTATTATACAAAATAAAATTGTGCTTATTATGGATGTTTAAGGGTATTCCGTTAACAAATAAAGAGGATGAATTGGTCTAGTCATTAAATCTTTTTACAGGACATGTTTTTACTAAAGATGCTTATTTTGAGATTACAAATTATATGTCAAATGCTAGGCCAAAATGGTGGTACAATAATAAAAAAATGGAAGTGGCATATGCCACTCAACTCAAATGCTTCCTTTGGATTATTTGTGAAAATTGCATACTAACTTGGGACAATCTCCTTCGTAGAGGATGGTGTGCTCCAAATTTTTATGCTCTGTGCAAACAAAACTATGAGGCTACAAATCATATATATGTGCATTCAGTAAGAAGGATTGACAGGTTCTTATGATATGTAAAAGGATTGTGGTAGCAATTGTGTGGAAGCGAACCTTGAGTAGTGGTTTAGAATGTATCCAGCTCATAAAATGCTTCGTATTTTCATTTGTTGGAACATATGGAGATCCATTAATTTTAATATCTTTGAAGATAAACCTCTTAATGATTCTGCTAGTTTCTTAAGATTATTGAGCATGTATAAGGAATATGTTGTTGTTGTTGTTGTTAGGAGCAAGTTTCAATCTATTTTTCATCCTCCAATTTCAAATTACGCAACATGTTTCTTTGATGTTGTTGCATAGTGTTGCATTTGTGGTGTAGGGATGTTTTTACAAATAAATGAAAATAACCATTTCAAATTGTGGATGAATTGCTGGTTGGGCTCTAACACCAGAGTTGAATTAATGATCCTTTGGTGCTTGTTGAAATTTGCTTCTTGAATTGGCATTGATTCATTGCAGGATTTTGGTGTCTACTTTGTCATTGTCAACTGGTCTCTTAAGAAATTCAACCTATAGGTCATTTATTTTGTTTAATGGTTCTCAAGGGTTAATGTGCTTATGGATTCATTTATGGATTTCAAAATAAATCATGCTTATAGAGAACATAATGTTGTAGCTGATGAGATTTCCAAATCTACTCTTGGGAAAGTTGAAAGTTTTCTTTATTAGGAAAATATATTGAAGACTATCTTACCTACTAAGACCTTTTTTTCTAAAATGGATAGTTTGTTTTCTACTATATTCTAGTAGTATTATCTACGTTTTTTTTTTAATCTTTGAACATTATAGTGCATAAGTATCTATGCTTCTTGATCCATTAATATGTTAATAATCATTCTGCTATAAACTTATATGCCAATATAATATAATATAATATATACTCTTTATATTTAGAATATCTCAAAACACTTGAATTCTATATACTCTGGTTTTTCATGAACAACCAGAGACACTTTTTTTTACCTTAAAAAAAATAACAGTAACCATAACAATAGATTCATAGACCATTCCAACAACTGCTACAATAACCATTTCGAAACAATGCTTCACAACTTGACATGAAAACCACTTTGGTTGGTTCTTTTCTATTATCACAACCACAAGTGTCGAAACAATTGTGTGGACACAGCCCAACAAATGATTTGTGGATTTTTGGCATCATTAGTTTCAATGTCGAATTTATAGAAAGGAGACAACTTCTTCTAAGTATTCTGCAACAGTTTACTAAAGTACTCCTTTGAAACATTTCAATTCACGAATTGAAATATATTACTTAAGAAAAATAGAGGGATTTGATTCACCATCTTCATAATGTGCACATTATGTCATCGTTTAATGCTTCAACTTCACATTGAGTGTCTGATAAATATATTTTTAAAATTTATTAAATATAAACCAGCATAGATCTATTTTAAATTTGGATCTAGAAAGCTTTGAGAAGGATCCAATTTCTTTAGGTGTAAGATGTTTTTATCTTAAATTTTAAATGCTCATAAAAAATTACACCTCAAACATTTTGATCCTTTTAGTGTTTGATAAATCTGGGTTCAACATGAATCTTTTTTTACTTACTTTTCATTTAGTTTTATTATTGGGTTTTTATTTTTGTATTTATGTTGGTTCATATAATGCTTTTTTATGTAGGCTAGCATAACATGCGTAACGTGACAGGATCTCCCCCATACTGGGCTGAGAGCACCTAGTTTCTCTCGATGCAATAAATTATATAACATAAATTATACAAATTAATTAAATATAAATAAATTTTTTAATTGATTAAATATAACAAATCTAACCAATAATAAGATTATTAAGTTATGCTAATCTTTTTTTCTTAATTTTTTTTAATAAGATTGTTAAGTTATGTTAATCTTCTTTCTTATTAAATATTTAATAAGATTGTTAATAAGATAAAATCATGTATTTTAGTAAAGAAGATTGTTAATAAAGTAAAGTTATGTATTTTAGTAAATATAATTTTATAACAAATTTAATGATACAGTGTTGATATTTTTACATTAAATTCTCTTTAAATTTAGAAGTAATAATATTTTTGACATTATCAATGTTATGAAGAATGGCGTTTTCATTAATTCCCTTATGGTTTAACCAAGCCATGGTATCTTTACACTGATATCGCTAGAGGCATAGTTGGTTTTGCCTTGAGTTTAAAGCAATTTTAGGAAGTCTCTCATTTTCCATGTTATTTATCTTATGCATGTCCATCAAGTACCTAGTCATAGTCATGCTCTCGATGGGGGAAAGACCCACCTTTATGAGGAGAATAGGATAAGGCATATTGCTTTTAATTTTTAGGTTATAAGGGTTGATGCACAATCATGGACTCCTTTAAAAACACTTTAGATGCCACATAATGCTAGAATAAACAGAAAACTCTGAATTTACGTGATAATTAGAGGTAGTTCCCTAATTTATTTAAAGATGAAGTAAAAAGAGAAAATATAGGAAATTGAATCAGCTTTCATAATATATAGCATATATGCAGAGAAAATGTGTGTAAATGATTATAAAAGTAGTTTCTGTGAAAGTGAGTTTTCAAATTTTTAGCACATCTTAACATATATGTTTGTGCGGGTGCAGCAATATATGAGGTAAATGATGTCAATTTGGGATAAAATCTTGTAGACATATAAAGGACATATGGGCCTAGTGTAACACAATTTATTCAAAATTTTTCATTAATTATTTTTTTTATTATTAATTATTGAAGTCACAAAAGCTTGAAATTAAAACCTTATGTGTCGGTGCAACACTTTAGGGGAAAAAATTAATGAAATCCTTAATTTCTAAATATAATATCATAGATATTGATATCGTTTAGTGCACCATATAGTTTTATTGAGAAATGGTGATGGAAATCAAAAGTTATATAACAAACAATCAATGTATCTATTTTCAAAAACTAACGTGTGTCATTTACAAAAATAATTATAAATAAATAAAACATATTTTTGAAGGAAAAAATTACATATTCAAAATCATAAGATCGTACTCTACAATATCCTAGATTTTCATAAAAAAATATTATGTATGTCATCGCAAAACATGCCATCTAAACTGAGCATATTGATAGAGTTCTAAAAGACAAGCAATAGCCCTGGTTTATTTGTCCTAGCCAATAGGTTCGGTAGTTCGGAGCTATTTCCAAACATAATGCCAAACCTTATTCCCTCCAATTATTTTAATTTTAAAATAACGCATATGGGTTATAGCTTATTCATATTGCATATGCGATATGATAAAGCTATAACACATATGCATTTTTTCTTAACTAATTTGGTATGAGAGTAAAAAAGAGTAATGGCATCCTTATCCCATTATAATACCATTTAGACAACACTATGATGGACACAAATAATTCCTCTTTTTAACGGTGAACGAAACCATGGGCTATGCATCCAAGAAAATAGGGTGGTGAATGAAGCCATGGGATGTGCATCCAAGAAAATAGGGAGGTGAATGAAGCCATGGGATATGCATCCAATAAAATAGGGCGGTGAATGAAGCCATGGGTTGTGCATCCAAGAAAACAACAGTTCCTCCCGTCCTTCGATCTATTCGGCTTCAAGCGAAAATTTGCAACATTAATAGAGAGATTGAAGATTGATTTATGTAAGTGCTCAAAGGAGGTTATAAAGTCATGAGAATTTTTTTTTGGTAGCTCTTTTGGATGTAGAAAATCTAGAACGAGTACCAATGAATCAACATACGCTCTCTCTACAAACCGCTAGTGATGATTCATCAATAGGTGATAGGTGACTTTAATCAACATTGTTATAGTTATCATGTTCTTTTAATCGTCATCCTCATCATCATCATATTCATCATCCTCATCATCATCATCATAGTCATCATCCTTGTCCTCATCATCATCACCATCATTGTTCATCATCATCATCATCATCATCATCATCCTCATCATAATCATCCTCATCCTCATCCTCATCATCATCATCATCATCATCCTCATCGTCACCATCATCATCATCCTCATCGTCATCATCATCACCATCATCATCATCATCATCATCACCACCACCATAATCATCCTCATCCTCATCCTCATCCTCATCATCATCAACCGCATCATCATCATCACCATCACCACCCTCATCCTCATCATCATCACCATCATCATCATCCTCATCATCATGATCATCATTACCACACTCATCTTCATCGTCATCATCATCATAATCACCCTCATCCTCATCATCATCATCCTAGTCATCATCCTCCTCCTCCTCCTCATCATCATCATTGTTCATCATCATCATCATCATCATCATCACCATCATCATCCTCATCGTCGTCATCATCACCATCCTCATCCTCATCATCATTATCATCATCATCATCCTCATCCTCATCATCATCATCATCATCATCACTCTCATCCTCATCATCATCATCATGGTCATCATCATCATTATCATCATCATCATCACCATCATCCTCATCATCATCATCATAGTCATCATCGTCCTCATCATCACCATCATTATTCATCATCATCTTCATCGTCACCCTCATCCCCATCACCATCATCATCACCATCATCATCATCACCTTCATCCTCATCATCATCATCATCACCTTCATCCTCCTCATCATCATCATGGTCATCATCATCATCATCACCCTCATCTTCATCATCATCATCCTCATCCTCATCATCATCATCATCATCGTCATCACCCTGATCCTCATCATCTTCATCATGGTCATCATCATCATCACCCTCATCCTCATCATCATCATCATATTCATCATCTTCCTCATCATCACCATCATTGTTCATCATCATCACTCTCATCTGCATCATCATCATCATCACCCTCATCCTCATCCTCATCATCATATTCATCATCTTCCTCATCATCACCATCATTGTTCATCATCATCACTCTCATCCTCATCATCATCATCATCACCATCATCCTCATCATCATCATCATGGTCATCATCATCATCATCATCATCACCCTCATTCTCATCATCATCATCACCATCCTCATCCTCATCATCATCATCATCATTATCATCATTGTTCATCGTCATCATCATAATCATCATCATCACCATCCTCCTTCTCATCATCACCATCACCATCATCATCCTCATCCTCATCATCATCATCGTCAACCTCATCATCATCATCATCATCACCACCCTCATCCTCATCATCATCACCATCACCATCATCCTCATCATTATCATCATCATCACCACCTTGATTCTCATCATCATCATCATAATCACCCTCATCCTCATCATCATCATCATAGTCATCATCCTCCTCCTCCTCATCATCGTCATCATTGTTCATCATCATCATCATCACCCTCATCCTCATCATCATCATCATCATCATCATCCTCATCCTCATCATCATCATAGTCATCATCCTTGTCCTCATCATCATCACCATCATTGTTCATCATCATTGTCATCATCATCCTCATCATCATCATCATCATCATCATCACCATCATCCTCCATCATCATCATCATCATTGTTCATCGTCATCGTCATCATCGTCATCATCATCATCATCATTATCATCATCACCATCATCGTCATCATCATCATCATCACCATCCTCATCATCCTCATCATCATCATCACCATCATCATCCTCATCCTCATCCAAATCATCATCATCATCATCATCATCATCATCATGACCACCCTCATCCTCATTATCATCACCATCATCATCACCATCATCATCATCCTCATCCTCATCATCATCATCACCACCCTCATCCTCATCATCATCATCATCATTGTCATCATCATCATCATAATCACCCTCATCCTCATCATCATCATGATAGTCATCATCCTCCTTCTCCTCCTCCTCATCATCATTGTGCATCATCATCATCATCATCATCATCATTATCATCATCACCATCATCATCCTCATTGGCATCATCATCATCATAATCACCATCCTCATCCTCATCCTCATCATCATCATCTTCATTATCATCACCCTCATCCTCATCATCATCATCATAGTCATCATCCTCCTCATCATCACCATCATTGTTAATCATCATCTTCATTGTCACCCTCATCCTCATCATCATCGCCATCCTCATCATCATCCTCATCCTCATCCTCATCATCATCACCCTCATCCTCATCATCATCATCATGGTCATCATCATCATCACCCTCATCCTCATCATCATCATCATGGTCATCATCATCATCATCATCATGACCATCATTGTTCATCATCATCTTCAACATCACCCTCATACTCATCATCATCATCATCATCATCATCACCCTCATTCTCATCATCATCATCATCATAGTCATCATCCTCCTAATCATCACCATTATTGTTCATCATCGTCTTCATCGTCACCCTCATCCCCATCATCATCATCATCATCATCATAACCCTCACCCTCATCATCATCATCATGGACATCATCATCATCATCATCATCATCATCATCATCATCACCCTCATCCTCATCATCATCATCATAGTGATCATCCTCCTCCTCATCACCAACATTGTTCATCATCATCTTCATAAGCATAGATAAATGTAAATTGCATATATTCAGTGAGCACTAAATCGCATATGCGATATATCCCACATGCACTAAATCTGATATGTGATATATCACATATGTGATATATCGCATATGTGATATATCGCATATGCGTTTTTTAGAACATGTAAAAAACCTGCCCGTTCATTAAAAAGCATTGCATCAATATCGCATATGTGATATATTGGAGGTGTGTTATATCGCATATGCGATATGTTTTGTATACAAAATGTTGGGTTGTGTGCTGTGGGCCAGGTTTACTGTATCAAAAGACATAATTCGTCTGAACCCACGCACAAATAACTGTTCAACGTGCAATTTAATCATTACTAACATAATTCCATATTTTTGTACAGCTTTGGGTGGATTTCAATGGGGAATGTACATAATGGAGGTCGAAAGTTAGCAAGGAAGGTGCTTACACTGGAAGAAGCAGAAAATAAAAAAGAAAAAAAGAGGGAAGATTCAAGAAATCGTTGGCATTCTTTACATGCAAATAGTTCCCATTCCCCCTCAACAGATACCTAACGTAGAGGCTGAGGAATATAATGCAACATTAAAGGAAATTGGTTATATGGAAGTTGATATTATTGATCCATTAGTAAAAGGACAATACTGTGAAGAGTTCAATAATTATGTTACTCCCAATGCAAATGTGACTCAGCAACAACCATGGTCGGTGGTTCAATCTCCTAATCGAAGTTGTTAGCCTGTAGTGGATGTAAACGTCACTCCAGCATTTCAAACGGCAACAAATTTTGCATCAAAATGAAAGAAAACTCCTAAATGAATACAAGTGGACGAGAGCGAATTGACTTCCATGGAAGGTAAGGTGGCTAAATGCACTATCCTTCGTCATTATTCTCAAATAATGAAACAATATTTTGATAACAAATTCGAAGCCGATAAATGCCAATTGTTTTTAGCTTTGCTTGAATCTAGAAATATGGAAACTGTTAGAATAAATTTAGGCATAACAACAATGAAGAATATCGAATCAAGTAATCACATTGTTAAATCTCTTGCTGCTTCATTCACATCGATTGGTAAAAAAACTCGTTCACAAGACTGTAATGTGGCTCATCGTGTATTGGCTGAATCAACTGTATGTAGATCCACAAGACAACGTCGTTTACTTAAATTCAAATCACAAATTGTTCCTTTACATCCAAAGACACTTAAAAAATATTTAGTAAGAAGAGACAACCTTGATGTAGAGGAACAAATGGAAACATTATGGGAATTTAGCGGTAGGTTTCCCCGCAAAGACATGAAGTTAGTCGAAGCAGTGAAGGGCCTAGTGCAAACATTTTGGCATGATAACACTAGGCCTTCTTCTAACATGAAGGATGTGTTAAAACATTGTAGGGGTTCTAGAAACAATGAACCTCATGTTAAACATTATCTTGACATGACACAAACTCAATTGTTCGAGATGCTTAAAGTTTCCCACATAGAGCTAAGGCTCAGGCAAAGATCTTTTGAAAAATGCAAGCCTTGGTATGTTAGAATCAATACCATCCAGAACACTTGTTGTTGTAGATACCACATAGAGTTTGACCTATATTACCATACATTTGCACATATAAGTTGTTTTTTGCATCCTATCCATGTGCAGGAATGATCAAGTACAATACCGCCAATGTCATCCAGAGATTTCATCCATAGAATAATGTGTCCAAGGCAAGATGGGTAGACACATTACTTAAAACAATGTGTAGATGTTTCTTGCAAAAATTGTGGTGGGATATCATTATGGTATTATTGCATCCATGAAAGTGAATATCAAGCATTCGGGAATGCAATTGTAGAGAAGCAGAACTATCAGTATGAGACATATCAGCTACATGATGGGAAAGAAAGCAAGGAGATTAAATTGGTAACTTCACAGGTAAATTGTTGAATATTGACATATTAATATTCATGTACAAGGTGCGAGTATGTGATTTTATTCTAGAGTTTCATGGAAAGATCCAACAGTACATTCAACATGTCGATATGGCACGGTGGCAAGATGAGCAATTCAGAATATGTCGGGGCACCTTCCCTCTCAGAACAATACTATCAGTGGTTGAATTTGTGGAAAATTACACCCTACAACCAAAAAATGAAATTCAAAGTCAATACTATCACTCAGAGTAGGTGAGCATAATGGTGCATATCACGTATCGACATGGGCAAGATAGCCATGAAGAGAAACATGTGATACTAAAAGAAATTCACTTCTACATAAGTGATGACCGGACCCATGACATCCATACGTGCAACATTGCTTTAAATTATTCTATGATCATGTGATAGCTATGGATATACCATTTTATCGTCATTTCATTTGGTTAGATGGTTGTGCTGGACAGTTCAAGAATGCATGCGTATTTGAATGGTTGTGTTTGTTGCACATAAAATACATGGTGCCACATGTATGGAACTACTTTGAAACTGGTCATGGAAGAGGAGATCACGATGGTGCTGGTGCATGCATTAAAAATGCCCTTCGAACAGAAGAGATGAAGTTTACAGGTGCTCACCTTTGAGACGCTGCATATATAGTCGAATGGTGTGCATCTGTCATGGGAGAACAAGCAACAAGAAAACACCTAGTGCAAAGAATATTCTGGGAGGTGACAAATGTGGACCGATCATAAACACATTGGGTGAACACAGTGCATGGAACTCGATAGTTTCATTCAATCAGAAGCTCAGACAACTCGGCCCTACAAATTTGGACAAGATTGAAGGCCTGTTTTTGCAGTTCCTGTAGCATCAGTGAATGGGATGATTGTGAGGATACGGATACCATTGATACATGGTATTGAGTGACACTTGGCACCAATTTCAACACGGTTAATGAAATAGACCATTTGGAAGATGATCAGAGACATATTTATACAGACTATGATCACATATCGGATCTCATACAAGCAAGTACATGAGTAGTACCTAAATAAAAAAAATGCATTTATGTATTGTTTACTCGACCTATGTAGAATCTAATTTATGTAGAAATTAGAAATGCAAGACCTTATTTACAAAGTGTATTGTTAACTCCACCTATTTCCTTTCATAGGCCAGATATATGCAGTGGTTTCCCCAAAAAATAATGAATGGGGTTCTGGCTATTGGTTGGCACGTTGCTTAGAGGGGAAACAAACCAATCTCAAACCTGTTACATATGATAAAAATATTAAATTCCCAACCAGCTCGATGGTTATAAAAGGGGAGTGCTTGACACCTGCAGCACAATAGAAAAGGAAGGGTTGGTATGTAGAGTCAGGATTATAGACTGGGAGCTATTGTATACCACTTCACCAACCTAGTAGTTGGTATAAACATCAAGCTGCGTACACTTGGTCACAAAAATAGGTCACATGTACGATACTTGCTACCTCATATAGAGCACGAAATATTGATGGAAACCATCGCCACCAGAGATGATTCAGATGGTCTACTTGTATGAGTGCATTGCCAAGTGCGTTATTTAACCTTTAAATTGAATTCTAAATCACAATTTCAATTATTTACCCTTACTTTATTCCCAATGTAATAAACCTATGATTGACAGATACCATTCACAGACATAATATTATTCAGAGGATACAGGACACTATAAACACGATCGTACAACCTCGGGTGAGTTATCTATAAATCATGTTTGCACATTTTCATTGGGTTCTCTTTTCTCTCTTATGATGTTAACAATGTCTATCTTTTCGTGTGCCTAGGATACAAACACCATCTACAACACATTGGAGGTGCTAAGAATGGTGTCTTTAGACACCAACAAATAGAGTTCAGAAAATAACAAGCTCTCAAGTTGTTTAAGTTTACATTTCTTGATGTTTTTAGTTTAATATACATTTAATTACATTGCCATGTACAAATCGGAAACCAACTAGGCTTTCATGATCGCCAATACTTGCATGCACCAACCAGGTTTTCAATAACACCAATTTGCATGCACCAACTAGGGTTGACAAAGTATGAGATGGAACTAGGGTTTAGTGAGAAATTTGCAAGTTAAGAGAGGGAACTCGAAACACATGGCCATGTACAAATCAGAAACCAACTAGGCTTTCATGAACACCACTTTGCATGCTATCACTAGGATTTAGTGAGCAATTTACAAGTTAAGAGAGGGAACTAGAAACACATGATCATCAATACTTGCATGCACCAACGAGGCTTTCATGAACACCAATTTGCATGCACCAACTAGGGTTGACAAGGTATGAGATGGAACTAGGGTTTAGTGAGCAATTTACAAGTTAAGAGAAGGAACTAGAAACACATGATCACCAATACTTGCATAAACAAACTAGGCTTTCATGAACACCAATTTTCATGCTATCACTAGGGTTGACAAATAATGAGATGGAATTAGGGTTTAGTGGCAAAATTTACAAGTTAAGAGAGGGAACTAGAAACACATGATCACCAATACTTGAATGCACCAACTAGGATTTCATGAACACCAATTTGCATGCACCAACTAGGGTTGATAAGGTATGAGATGGAACTAGGGTTTAGTGAGCAATTTACAAGTTAAGAGAGGGAACTAGAAACACATGATCACCAATACTTGCATGCACCAACTAGGCTTTCATGAACACCAATTTTCATGCTATCACTAGGGTTGACAAATAATGAGATGGAACTAGAGATTAGTGAGAAATTTACAAGTTAAGAGAGGGAACTAGAAACACATGATCACCAATACTTGCATGCACCAACTAGGCTTTCATTAACACCAATTTGCATGCACCAACTACGGTTGACAAGGTATGAGATGGAACTAGGGTTTAGTGAGCAATTTACAAGTTAGTAGAGGGAACTAGAAACACATGATCACCAATACTTGCATGCACCAACTAGGGTTGACAAGGTATGAGATGGAACTAGGGTTTAGTGAGCAATTTACAAGTTAGGAGAGGGAACTAGAAACACATGATCACCAATACTTGCATGCACCAACTAGGGTTGACAAGGTATGAGATGGAACTAGGGTTTAGTGAGCAATTTACAAGTTAGGAGAGGGAACTAGAAACACATGATCACCAATAATTGCATGCACCAACTAGGCTTTCATGAACACCAATTTTCATGCTATCACTAGGGTTGACAAATATTAAGATGGAGCTAGGGTTTAGTGATCAATTTCCATGTTAAGAGAGGGAACTAGAAACACATGATCACCAATACTTGCATGCACCAACTAGGCTTTCATTAACACCAATTTGGATGCACCAACTAGGGTTGACAAGGTATGAGATGGAACTAGGGTTTAGTGAGCAATTTACAAGTTAGGAGAGGGAACTAGAAACACATGATCACCAATACTTGTATGCACCAACTAGGATTTCATGAACACCAATTTTCATGCACCAACTAGGGCTGACAAGGTATGAGATGGAACTACGGTTTAGTGAGCAATGTACAAGTTATGAGAGGGAACTAGGAACACATGATCACCAATACTTGCATGCACCAACTAGGCTTTTTTGAACACCAACTTGCATTCTATCACTAGGGTTGACAAATATTAATATGGAACTATGGTTTAGTGAGCAATTTACAAGTTAAGAGAGGGAACTAGAAACACATGATCAGCAATAATTGCATGCACCAACTAGGCTTTGATGAACACCAATTTGCATGCACCAGCTAGGGTTGAAAAGGTATGAGATGGAACTAGGGTTTAGTGAGAAATTTGAAAGTTAAGAGAGGTAACTAGAAACACATCATCACCAATACTTGCATGCACCAACCAGGCTTTCATGAACACCAATTTGCACGCACCAACTAGGGTTGAAAAGGTATGAGATGGAAATAGGGTTTAGTGAGCAATTTTCAAGTTAGGAGTGGGAACTAGAAACACATGATCACCAATACTTGCATGTACCAACTAGGATTTCATGAACACCAATTTGCATGCACCAACTAGGGTTGACAAGGTATAAGATGGAACTAGGGTTTCATGAGAAATTTATAAGCTAAGAGAGGGAACTAGAAACACATGATCACCAATACTTGCATGCACCAACTAGGCTTTCATGAACACCAATTTGCATTCTATCACTAGGGTTGACAAATAATGAGATGGAACTAGGGTTTAGTGAGGAATTTGCAAGTTATGAGAGGGAACTAGAAACACATGATCACCAATACTTGCATGCACCAACTAGGATTTCATGAACACCAATTTGAATGCACCAACTAGGGTTGACAAAGTATGAGATGGAAGTAGGGTTTAGTGAGAAATATGCAAGTTAAGAGAGGGAAATAGAAACACATGATCACCAATACTTGCATGCACCAACTAGGCTTTCATGAACACCAATTTGCATGCACCAACTAGGGTTGACAAGGTATTACATGGAACTAGGGTTTAGTGAGAAATTTGAAAGTTAGGATAGGGAGCTAGAAACACATTATCACCAATAATTGCATGCACCAACTAGGCTTTCATGAACACCAATTTGCATGTATCAACTAGGGTTGACAAGGTATGAGATGGAACTAGGTTTTCGTGAGCAATTTGCAAGTTAACAAAGGGAACTAGAAACACATGATCACCAATACTTGTATGCACCAACTAGGCTTTCATGAACACAAATTTTAATGCACCAACTAGGGTTGACAAGGTTTGATATGGAACTAGGGTTTAGTGAGCAATTTGCAAGTTGGGAGAGGGAACTAGAAACACATGATCACCAATACTTGCATGCAACAACTAGGCTTTCATGAACACCAATTTGCATGCACCAACTAGGGGTGACAAGGTATGAGGTGGAACTGGGGATTAGTGAGCAATTTGCAAGTTAGGAGAGGGAACTAAAAACACATGGTCACCAATACTTGCATGCACCAACTAGGCTTTCATGAACACCAATTTGCATGCACCAACTAGGCTTGACAAGGTATGAGATGGAACTAGGGTTTCGTTAGAAATTTGCAAGTTAAGAGAGTGAACTAGAAACACATGATCACCAATACTTGCATACACCAACTAGGCTCTCATGAACACCAATTTGCATGCTATCACTAGGGTTGAAAAATAATGAGATGGAACTAGGGTTTAGTGAGGAATTTGTAAGTTAGGAGAGGGAAATAGAAACACGTGATCACCATCACTTGCATGCACCAACTAGGCTTTCATGAACACCAATTTGCATGCACCAGCTAGGGTTGACAAGGTATGAGATGGAACTAGGGTTTCATGAGCAATTTGCAAGTTAAGAGAGGGAACTAGAAATGCATGATCACCAATATTTGCATGCACCAACTAGGCTTTCATGAACACCAATTTTCATGCTATCACTAGGGTTGACAAATAATGAGATGGATTAGGGTTTAGTGAGCAATTTACAATTTAAGAGAGGGAGCTAGAAACACATGGACGTGTACAATTTGGAAACCAACTAGGCTTTCATGAACACCAATTTGCATGCTATCACTAGGGTTGACAAATAATGAGATTGAACTAGGGTTTACTTCAATCAATTTACAAGTTAAGAGAGGGAACTAGAAACACATCATGGCCATGTACAAATCGGAAACCAACTAGGCTTTCATTAACACCAATTTGCATGCTATCACTAGGGTTGACAAATAATGAGATGGAACTAGGGTTTAGTGAGAAATTTACAAGTTAAGAGAGGGAACTAGAAATTGGAAACCACCTAAGGTTGACAAATAATGAGATGGAACTAGGGTTTAGTGAACAATTTACAATTTAAGAGAGGGAACTAGGAACACATGGACATGTACAAAATGGAAACCAACTAGGGTTTCATGAACACCAATTTGCATGCTATCACTAGGGTTGACAAGTTATGACGTGGAACTGTGGTTTAGTGACCTCTTTACAAGTTATGAGATGGAACTAGAAGCACATACATGTATGTACATATTGAAAACCAACTAGGGTTTGTAGGGTATGATGTATGTTAGTATGGTATGATGTTAGTATCATAGGGTATTGTAGGGAATGATATGGTATATATTAAACATGCATGCATGAAATAGTGTTATGATGTTAATGTATGGTATATTACAATGGGATGGTATGTTAGTATGGTATGATGTTAGTATGTTATGTTATGGCATGTTATTGTATGTTTGTATGGTATGATGTTAGTGTCATAGGGTAATGTAGGGTATGTTGATGTATGTTAGTATGGTATGATGTTAGTATCATAGGATATTGTAGGGTATGTTATTGTATGTTAGAATGGTATGATGTTAGTATCATAGGTTATTGTAAGGTATGATATGGTATATATTACACATCGATGCATGACATAGTGTTATGATTGTTAGTGTATGGTATGGTTATGATGTTAAAAAATTGATGAGTCATAGATTCTTCCTTTAAGTATTGGAAATTCATAAGTTAGCACACACGTGAACCACACATATCATTATATCACATAGGTGAACCACACATATCATGTTCCAAGATCAAGTCAACCATATATGTATAAATTTGAACCTTGCTTTATATTATATATGTATAGAAATAATGTTACAAAAATTGTCATGCCACATGGCCATAATACAAAATAATGGATCAAAAAGTACATCTATGTGTATATGAACAAAAACTTACATCTATGTATCCCCCCTATACATTTATTCTAGTTATCCCCCCTTTGGCTGCCACTGGCAATGTCTTCGGAGAAGTATAGCTTTCTTTTCCGATTGCTCACTGGTGATCCCCATCATTGAACAAGAGGGATAGGTTGCATTAGTGGAGACTATAGAAAAACCAAATTTTGTAAGTTAATTTATTAACCTTTAAAAATTCTATGTACATTTGTTCAAATTCCAAAACCAAAATAACATTTTTAATTACTGTACGTGAGTAAGTAATGGTGGGTCGTGGTGCCTCACTAACAGCGACCCTGATTGGGTGCTCTTCAAGAACCACTTGCTCAATATCAAGCTGCATAAAAAATATATATATGCCAATGTCAATAAATATACATGTACCTTGGCAGGGAAGAGGTGGGTCACTGATTTGGGTCTCTTCAAGCACCAAATCAGAGAAAGCGATAGACAAATGTACAAAGAAAGCGATACATAAACATACCTACTAGCTCATCAAAGGTGGGTCACCGATTTGGTGCTCTTCACGCACCGGTGCCTCACTAGCGGCCTACATAAAGTAACTTATATGTCAATTTTAGATAAAATAGTGGATCAGAGACATATATACTACATGGATGGAAAATGATGTTACCAAAGAAAGTGAAACATACATGTACCTAGCTAGGGGGAAGATATGTTATGACAACAACCTCGCTTTGGTGCTCTTCAATCACCACTATCTCAATAGTTTCCTGCATAAAGCAACATATGTCAAAGCGATACATAAACCTACAAAAACGTACAAAGAGAAAGCGGCAAATCAGGGAAAGCCATACATAAACATACAACGAAAGTGATACATAAACTTACCTGCTGCCTTGTCAGAGGAGGTGTGTAACCAATGGATCAATTAACTAGGAACAAGAAAAAAGGACTTTTACTAGTACTAGCGAATAGGCTCTCTTTTTGGACATATTCATCAAACTCATGTTCCTATGTACAAAAGGATAAAGATACAATTAGCCGATTTCAAAAAATTAAAAAATTACATGTTGAATCATTAAAATCACAATTAAAAGAAAGCTATACATAAACGTACCTATTGGCTCGTGATAGGTGGGTCATCAATCTGGTGCTCTTCAAGCACTGGTGCCTCAATAGAATCCTGCATAAAATAACATATGTCAAATTCAGATAATAAAAATAATCTTAGACATATATACTACATGGAAGAAAAATGATGTTTTCAAAGAAACCGAAACATAAACATACCTGCTGGCTCGTGATAGGTTGGTAATCAATCTGGTGTTCTTCAAGCACCAATGCCTCAATAGAATCCTGCATAAAATAACATATGTAAAGTTTAGATAATAAAAAGAATCTTAGACATATATACTACATGGACAAAAAATGATGTTTTCAAAGAAAGAGAAACATACATGTACCTAGCGGGGGGGAAGAGGTGGGTTGGCAACAACCTCACGTTGGTGCTCTTAAAGCACCAATGGCTCAATGGTTCCATGCATAACATAACATATTTCAATGTCATATAATACAAAGAAAATGAGACATATACATGATGCATGAAAAATGATTTTTCCAAATAAAGCGAAACATAATTAAAATCATATTTAAAATAATACATGTGTTTGGGAATCTACCTCTACATGAGAGGGAATAGGCTGAGATTCAATGTACTCATCCTAATCACCCTGCATAAAACATGTTGTATCAAAATTAGCATGTATTGAATGTTACAATCTCTACTATAAATATGTAAATAAAGTTGACAAATTAACAAGTATAGTTCTTATCCCTATTGGTGAAGAACCAAACCCATATGCAATATTGACAGACACATCAATGTTCTCAACATTGATCGATGGACTATGTGACTCTGGTGCGCCATTGGACACTAGTTGTATATTTTTTCACATAATTTGTTAGATAATTAAATAGAAATAAATTGCAAAACAATTGAAAATTGTGATATGAAACAAAATATAATATGAAAATAATGAGTTTTACTTACAAATCGAAGTAATCCATCATCTTGGAAGTCTGAAGCAGGGCCATAGAATATGCCTCCGCATGATGTGATCTATACATGGGCTGGCCTTAGAAGTGCCAACCCCTTGGTGTACATTGCCTTGGACATCAGTCCCATGCTAAAGCAATGTATCTGCCAAGTCAAATAATGCCTCCTATGTATCCTCAATCATAGGACCTGCAAGAGGATATAGCCGAGGGGGTTTTGGTGTGTGTGGAGGGCATGGCACATGGTTAGTATCCGTCCAGTCCCCTTCCCTATCTTAGGGCATCCCATGACCAACACCCTGGAAGCCTAAGATATCGAAGTAGTAAACATGTTTCCCTAGGATGAATTCTGCATACAACTTCCTAAGGAAATAAAATGGGATGTCCCTATTGCCATGAGGGTCTTCATCAAATACCATATACCAATGATCCATCCAATTGGACTTTATATTTGGTTCAATGCACCAGCCTATGGAAATGTGTGCTCGATTGGTGGGTGGAACCAATCTGGTGCTAGGGTCCCAGAATAATGAAAATAATTGGTCTTTTGTAATTTTAATGTCGTTGATGTCTTTATAACTCAATCCATCAGAGTAGTATTGCCTCTTGGATTCTTTGTACGAGCTAATGTTGTACAGAGCTCCTTGGGCATTGGAAATTGCGTTTGTTATTGTGTCCAATGCATTGGCTAAAGACTGTCTCAAATGATCCCCCCCTCTAATAGATGAGCTAAGGAACCTCAATGATGCCAAACATGCAATAAACTGTGAGTTTCGATCTTGTTCCCCCTCTGGGTTTAGGTTTGGGTTCAGGTTTGGGTTCATGTTTGGGTTAGGTTCTGGGCTATTAGAGGGTGGGTTTTCTACATTGTCTTGTTCATTTCTGTTATCTGTTATGATTTAAACAAAAAAATACAAGTTGTTTTACTTAATCATTCTTTGATTTCATTCAATTTTTTTTATTAAATTTGTTTTAAATAATTATAAAAACTATGAAATTAAGAAAAACAATAAAGAATTGAAGACTAACTAAAATGGATAAGAGAATTTACCTGCTATTGGATCCAATCCACCTCCAACTTGACCTCCAAAAGCTAAAACACAAATCACCTCTACGTTTTTTTGCCCACTCGATTTATCGCTCTCTCGATGCTTGCCTGTGCAAATGATATTTGAGGCCCACAAAATTTGTTTTGTTTTTGTTTTAGTTTTCAATATCGCATATGCGATATATCACACTTGCGATATATATCACATATGATATATTTAACTTTTACAAAACGCATATGTGATACTTCCTTATGAACCTTAGCTTTGTGTTTGGGCTTGAGTTATTCCGAACGTACCATCAAGAACGCATATGCGTTCTTAATTTGCACTTCAGAAGTGCATTTCTAATTTCTTAAGTGGCACTAAAAAGTGGAACCAACTTCATGCAAGCACCCATAAGTTATTAACTGCTTCTAGATTTACTCAGTCTTCCTCCAAGATTCTCTAGAAATGATGCACCCCCATACTTCACAACCATACAAGATAACAAGGATGACAAAAATTTAGAAGAGGAACTTATTTTTATCCTACAATACTAGATTGGATGGTTTAGATTTATTTTTAACACCAAAATAAGTTTTCCACCCTCCATTAATCATTTTCTCAATGCTACAGTTTCAATTGAGCTTGTGATGAATATCAATTCCGAGATACTTGTAAGAAGTCACTTCCTCTAGATTTCTATTATCATAAATAAAATTTGCATAGGTGTCTTTCTTAGATTTTATAATCACAATTTTTTTCTTGTCGGTGTGTTGAGGCCTGGAAAATCGCAGGCGACAACAGAAAGGGATTCTCCCCAATCAATGTTCCCAACTAGCCCATTGACTATTTGGTATAGGGAATCCGTCCGGTTTACGGTCCGGCCACCATAGGTCAAGGTAACAAAACAAAGGGTTCACCGGTTGTGGCCCGGTCCACCGAGTTTTTGTATTTTTTTTTGAGGGGCGCATTGACTCCATAGAATAAGGAAATGAGTGGGTAAGTGGAAAAATGATATTTTATGGCATAACCACTAGTCTAAGTTGGTCAAATGTGGAAAAACTCTTGGTCTAAGACAGTAGAATAGGAACTAGAACCATTTTCACATGGAACAACTTACACTAAACACTTGGAACCTTATGAAAATATTATTAACCAATGGCTATATGAGAAATATGTTCCAAGACCCCCCTTTAAGCCAAATTTTTTGTGAGAAATTATTGAGGGCCCAAGCAAAAAGGATTGTGGTCACCCTTTATATTATTAATCCATATGAAGTGAGGAAAGAGGAAAACCCACATGGGGAAAATCCTCCCTCAAAAATGGATATGAAAGAGAAATCAAAATATGTATACACTCCAAACTAAATGAGTATGTATGGAGGAATCTTCTTCTTGGGAATAAGTGCAATGTGCTCAAACAACTCAGGAATGTGTATAGCTACATGATGAATCCTGGGACCATGTAGAACAACTGAAATGCACTGATAGTAGAGCGAAGCCTTCTCTTCAGACTTGAACTTCAAACCATCCAAGCTGCCATGTCCAAAAGAGACTTGAAGTGCTTGAGAATAAGTGACCCCAGTGGTGAATAATAAGGCTCTTAAAGCTTCAACTTCAAAAGAATGTTGTAACCATCTACAAGAAGGTGGAATAAGAGTCCCAAATGTTCCATTATGATGGCTAAAGCTTCTCCATATTCAAATGAACTTGAAACAATTCTACTAGTCATGGTATAGGAATACATAGGACACAAAATAGTGTGAAGCAATGAGAGATATTTACTTTATTTCCAAAATTCTCCTTGACCATATTTCGAACCAATACTCTCTATGTGAAGAAAACCCATATTCTAGAGAAGGCTCACTATGATCACCAACTATCAACCCATCTTCAACATTTGTAATAGAAGACATAGAGGAGAAAGACATGGAATGAAGAGATAACTCTTCAATAAAATTGATGGAAACAACTCGTATGTTATTTTCATGAAACATAGGTTATTGGAAAAAAGTGGAAGCCACAGAGGAAGAAACTTGAGTTAGATAATTTTTTGAATCTCTAGCTACTTCTTCTTCTTCATCTTGAACAACTTCTTGATAAATTCATGAGGTCAATACCTTTGGAGCCGAGATAATATTAAGAAGACCCAAAAAATTAATGTGTATAATAAATGGGAGAATATGCCTAATATATAGGAAAAATTGAATATTATTTTATCAACAATATAATATGTATATATGATTTTTTGGCTAACATTTCATTCTATTATAGAATCTTGTAAAATCTTGGTGAATCTTTCACTAAGTTATAAGATATTGTAATATATTGGTGAATATTTCACTAAGTTATAAAATATTTTAGAAACTTGACAAATATTTCATCCAACAATAAAACCTTGTAATGTCTTGGTGAATATATTGCTAGTGTCATAACCCCAAAATTTCAAAAAAATTTAAAACTTTTAATTTTTATTAAACTGAGAAGGTCTTGGAAAAATCTATCTGCGTGTAGAGAAGAGTACTTATAATTCCAATCTTTATAAAATAAAATAATATTAAACTTTTCTTAAGTTTATATTAGTTATTATATAAATTAGTATAACATTGTTATTACAATAATAACTACTAATACAGCATTGGTAATTCTAAATGGAATACTATTTAATATTAAATTCTTGGTATTTTATACTATCCTAACCATACTATGCTGTGATTAGTTTATTTCCTTAGTAGAAAAATATTATACTTATGATTGTTCTATAAAAATAAAATTATTAACAATACTTCTATTCGGAAGAAGAATAAAAACTCTGAATATGTACAACTTAGTCTGAAACAAAAGAAATTATATACAAACAGAAAAGAATAAACATTACAAATACCCATTTCCTACAGTTCTAGATAGTTTAACATTAATTTATAATGCAGGTTTATTACTTGAGTTTATTTTTAGTAAAGAAGCTATATTAAACATAGGATGAAATATAGTAAACAGTAAGAAATTATTGTTGATCTTTTACTATCTATTCTTCACAGTAGAGTTGAAAAGAAACGAATACACAGTACTAAGAATTAACTTTTCTTTCTTTTTTTGACGGTGGAAAATAACATTTAAATTTGTAAAAACATTTGTGGTAGCTAAATAGGAAATTGGTTCAGAAGAACACTTCTTCTCAACACCAAAATTATGTGCTAGAGTACGGTCTGGTGATACCAGATGTGGAAAAAAAAAGTAATTATTAACAGATTTAACTAATGATATTCTGAGATACTAACTTAAATGAACTGATAAACATAACATGCATCCATTCATATTCAGTAACATAGAAAAATAAATAGCAGAACCTATTTAGGCTGTGGACAACAACAGCAATGGGAGGCCGTTCCTCCCTACCAACTCCTGGAGAGCGCTCAGACAGCGACTTCTCAAGACCCCCGAGCTTGCTCTGGTCTCCCTGGCTAGAACTAGGTGCAGCAAAGTCAGATACCAGTATTCAACTTAGTATTAACTCAGAACTTATTAGTAAGTTCTCCCAGCTAAAAAGCTATAAAATAACCAAGTTACTGCAGCATTCCTCTCAAACAACTTCTTTACTATTTTTCCCTCTTCCTCAATGAATTTCCTGAATAACATTCACCTGAATGCATTCTCTCTGGAAAATAACTGAGCAGCCTCAGCTCTCTTCATTGAGTACTTTTAAAAGATTGCCTAGGTCTTAGTTGGGTTAACTGTCATTTAATGAGCCACCTGCTCAGATTCCACTTTCTTAGGGAATCATGACCCCAAATATAGGGAAGTTGCCACCTGCAACTTAGGAAGTGGTTGAGGATGCTGCCACTTGTCTTTTTCCTGCCACCTAGTTCCATCCACTAGTTTGACCAGTAACCTCTTTTTAACAGCTCTCCCATGCTGTTGTCTCCATAATTTATTTATTAAATAATAAAATATTCTGAATTACACTCCATTATTGTTGACTCTGCTGAGTCATCAATCCCTACTTAGGATTAATTTTAACATAATGTCTCAGAAATATAATAAAACAATTCACATAATTTTACAAAATTGGGGTATGTGACATACACACCCCCTTAAAATGTAACAACGTCCTCGATGTTACTTATTCTTCATCCTCTGCTACCTCCTGGAATAGATTCGAGTATGCTCCATGTATCTTACTTTCCAGTTCCCAGGTAGGTTCTTTAGGACTAAGGTGCTTCCATTGCACCTTGAACTGTCCAATTGTGCGATTTCGCAGAGTAATTTCCCTCCTCCCGAGGATACAGTCCGGTTCCACCAGAACTTCTCCTTCTGGTTCCACCTGTACATCATTCCAATCAATTACATGAGTAGAATCATGAACATATGTTTTCAGAACAAAAATATGAAAAGCATTATGCACTTTTAAGTTAAGGCGGTAACGGTAGCTGATATGCAACTTAACCAATTCTGGATAAAATTTTCAAACGGACCACAGTAACGTGGTGCTATTTTTGCACAACTCCCGAGTCTTAGGGAGCTCTTCTTTGTTCTTACCTTTATAAACACGTGCTCACCCACCTGGAACTCTTTAGGAGTTCTTTTCAAATCTGTTTGGCTCTTTTGCCCATCCTGTGCTACCTTCAAATTTTCGTGCATCTGTTTCACAATCTGTTCCATTTCCTTCAATAATTCTGAAATTCTTCTAGGGTACAAACTCTTTTTTCTTGAATTCAGACTGATTACCATTCTTTTTAGCCTTCGAATTGGCTATTCCTTCCTTTTTTTTGTTCTGTTCAAAACAGAAATTTGCTTTTCGCATGGCTTCTTCCAGAGTTTTCGGGTTATCATATTCGATTCTGTCTTTTATATGGTATGGCAAGCAGCTGAGAAACTACTGTACCTTCGGTTTCTCATCAACTAAATACGGCACATACCTTAACATACTTAAGAACTTGTTGTTTAAGTCTTTCATAGTCATGGACCCAAGCTTTAACTCATAAAACTCCTTGGCCCTTTCTTCATAGTACTATTCAGATAGGAACTTCTTCTTGAAGTACCTTTTGAAAGTACTCCAATTGACCTCTTTTTCTTTAATCCCTTTAACCCTCTTCAAATATTGCCACCATATATCTGCCTTCCTTGAAAGGTTATATATGGCCATTCTCGCCTTCAGCTGGTTTGAATAATTATAAATCTGAAAGTATTTTCTCATCCTGGACAACCAGGATTCTGCCTCTTCTCCTTTTTTCGTTTCTCCATTGAAAGTTGGGGGTTTTATTTTCTTGAACTCCCCAGAGATCTCTTCGTAAGGTCTGTACTTTTTCTTTCTCTTATACACCTCTGCTTCGCTACTATCACTAGTAGAATAATAGCTCTGTTTTTCCTTAAGGCCTTCAGATGAGGAACTACTATCAGATTTAGCTAGTTTCATCTTTTTGGACCCTTTTTGATGATTAGCTTCTTCAGATTCAGACCTTCTACTTTTCCCTTCCGTCTGAAATTTCTCTATCAGAATTTGATTTAACTCCTCTTGAGTCTTCAAAATTCATTCATTATCCTTCTTGACTGATTCGAATTCAGTCTTTAAACCTTTTATGGTCTGCATTAACCCTGAGGAGTGAACAATCATCTCCTCAATCACAGGTTCTCTGGACATCTGTCTGATCTCAGTGTTTGGAGTTTCATCTTCAGCATAATCTCTTAAGTTCTCCATACATGTATGTTGGATTCAGAAAAAAAAAAAAAAAAATCTGCTTTTCACATAAAACAAAGTACAGATTAGTATATTATTTTACTGTTATGCGGAAAGTAATTGAGCCATATCAAGGCCTAGTGTTTGAACCATGCTCTGATACCACATGTCATAACCCCAAAATTTCGAAAAAATTTAAAACTTTTAAAAATAACATATGATCACATTAAATGCAGTTGTTAACTGGTTGATTAGTTTATGCCTTTTCAATTGTAACTGAATAACTACTTAATTATTCTGTACTTTGTAGAACAGTTTCCTTTTCAGCTACTGACTGTTTTTCTGTTTGCGACATAAGGTGATTTGTCGTCTAAGGGCTGGGATTACTTAGCTTTCGAGCTAACACAGCCGTTTCCCTTTTATTACAGGTAAGAAGTATGGTTCGATGCTAACAAGTCTTTGAAGTTACAGTTCAGTTTTCTGCATACGATTTGTTTAGAAAATTTTTATCCACGCTAGACAGAATTATCACACTTCTTAAGGTAATATCCTGTTATTACTACTATATTTTTCTTTGGGACTTAATACTAAAAAGAACTGCATTTTGCCTATAAACAAAACAGTAAAGGACTACTTCATCCAATGTCATAAAATTTAATAAATTTTACAAGTACAATAAACCCTTTATGTTCAACCTGAAGAATGTATTTATTATTTCTTAACTTGACAGCTAGCCTGTTAGAAAGGTCCGCTTCACAGATTTACTTCTTTTTGGCAAAGCTTTAATAATAACATTCTATGCTTAGATTTCATTCTGATCAGTTTTCAACTGATGAGGAATATTATTTACATTCAGGATCGAAACCTGGCTCTGATACCACATGTCATAACCCCAAAATTTCAAAAAACTTTTAATTTTTATTAAACTGAGAAGGTCTTGGAAAAATCTATCTACGTGTAGAGCAGAGTACTTATAATTCCAATCTTTATAAAATAAAATAATATTAAACTTTCCTTAAGTTTATATTAGTTATTATATAAATTAGTATAACATTGTTATTACAATAATAACTACTAATACAACATTAGTAATTCTAAATGGAATACTATTTAATATTAAATTCTTGGTATTTTATACTATCCTAACCATACTATGCTATGATTAGTTTATTTCCTTAGTAGAAAAATATTATACTTATGATTGTTCTATAAAAATAAAATTATTAACAATACTTCTATTCGGAAGAAGAATAAAAACTCTGAATCTGTACAACTTAGTCTAAAACAAAAGAAATTATATACAAACAGAAAAGAATAAACATTACAAATACCCATTTCCTACAGTTCTAGATAGTTTAACATTAATTTATAATGCAGGTTTATTACTTGAGTTTATTTTTAGTAAAGAAGCTATCCTAAACATAGGATGAAATATAGTAAACAGTAAGAAATTCTTGTTGATCTTTTACTATCTATTCTTCACAGTAGAGTTGAAAAGAAACGAATACACAGTACTAAGAATTAACTTTTCTTTCTTTTTCTGACGGTGGAAAATAACATTTAAATTTGTAAAAACACTTGTGGTAGCTAAATAGGAAATCGGTTCAAAAGAACACTTCTTCTCAACACCGAAATTATGTGCTAGAGTATGGTCTGGTGATACCAGATGTGGAAAAACGCAGTAATTATTAACAAATTTAACTAATAATATTCTGAGATACCAACTTAAATGAACTGATAAACATAACATGCATCCATTCATATTTAGTAACATAGAAAAATAAATAGCAGAACCTGTTTAGGCTGTGGACAACAACAGCAATGGGAGGCTGTTCCTCCCTACCAACTCCTGGAGAGTGCTCAGACAGCGACTTCTCAGGACCCTCGAGCTTGCTCTGGTCTCCCTGGCTGGAACTAGGTGCAGCAAAGTCAGATACCAGTCTTCAACTCAGTATTAACTCAGAACTTATCAGTAAGTTCTCCCAACTAAAAAGCTATAAAATAACCAAGTTACTGCAGCATTCCTCTCAAACAACTTCCTTACTATTTTTCCCTCTTCCTCAATGAATTTCCTGAATAACATTCACCTGAATGCATTCTCTCTGGAAAATAACTGAGCAGCCTCAGCTCTCTTCATTGAGTACTTTTAAAAGATTGCCTAGGTCTTAGTTGGGTTAACTGTCATTTAATGAGCCACCTGCTCAGATTCCACTTTCTTGGGGAATCATGACCCCAAATATAGGGAAGTTGCCACCTGCAACTTAGGAAGTGTTTGAGGATGCTGCCACTTGTCTTTTGCCTGCCACCTAGTTCCATCCACCAGTTTGACCAGTAACCTCTTTTTAATAGCTCTCCCATGCTATTGTCTCCATAATTTATTTATTAAATAATAAAATATTCTGAATTACACTCCATTATTGTTGACTCTGCTGAGTCATCAATCCCTACTTAGGATTAATTTTAACATAATGTCTCAGAAATATAATCAAACAATTTACATAATTTTACAAAATTGGGGTATGTGACAGCTAGGAAGACTCAACTTTTTATTTTGTAAATTACTAATGTAGTGCAATAAAATAGCATATACTAGAGCTTGACTCTCTCAACTCCTAGACCCTTAAATGAACAAATGCATGAATGAAGAAATGAGTGATGTATTTATACATTTCACAAGCAGTATTGAGTCACTCACAACTAGAGGTGTTGATGAAACACAACTACACTAACTAGATTAATGGAAAGTGGGGACTCCACTTCTTATCTCATCCCTTAATTGTCCAACGAACATGTGGGGACAGGAATCTTGACATACGGACAAAATGATAGAATTGAACACTTTACACCTTGGAGTTATTATGGCACACATGAACCATCATTACAACATGGACTATTATCAAGACCCATAACATTAATGTAGTGTATGAATTCCCAAATAGATTATTTTCCCAATCTCTCATTTTTAAGATACCCTCTAAGAAAAAATAACCTTCTTATTTGTTTATGGATAGAAATGTCTATTTTTCCTTTCTTTTTTTTACAATCAAAATATGAATTATGTTATTTGATTTGGAATTTTTAGAGTTAGGTAGAAACTTGCAATGGTTATTAGAAATAAGAACATTAACTAACAAGATTAGAAATCTCATCAATGCATTATCATGCATATCATAGAAGTACTCTATTAAATACTATTTTTTCTCAAGTAAATTGAGGAGGTGTTTGCATCAATGTCCTTGAAAATTTTGAAAGCATGCAAAATGTGGTAAACTTGTTTTAGCACACTCATTGAATGCAAAAGACTAGATATCAAATAACAAAATATATACATCTCAAGTCAAACACGCCTTGTACATATTATATACAATCGTGATGAAAATGAAGTATCGTGTTCCAACTAAATCATATATTTATCATATGTAACGAGATCCATTTTTGGATGATGATAGCAACTACACATCAAAACAAATTAGGAAAAAAACATTTTACTTATGAACGACCCTTTCAAAAAACAAAATACAATAACAAAAATACCAAACCCAACAAATTTATGTCACAAATAAAATTAATGAACTTGGAAATACGAATTAAAAAATATATCAATCATGAACTTCTCAATACAAATAAAATAATCTACGAGTACGTTTTGGACAACTCTACAAGAAGAAATCCAGAACAATGACCATTCCACTATAGCCCTGCCATTATAATCAATGTGCATTCATTTTTATTACAAAGATCCCAAACATCAACAATAACATAGATAAAATATGAGCATATACACTCTTGTTAATGGCTTAAATCCAATAATGATTGCATAGAAAAATCCTAATAAAAGCACATTTTAAACAACTGGGACAAATTTAGTTTGAATATATCAAAACCATGTGGTGTCTCTACATCAAGAGTGGCATCCACTAACAACATATAAATGTCATTCGATAGTTTAAACATGACAAGAAATAAAATAAATCATATATTTTGATATCTATAAGACTTTAATGGAACCAATACTCCTAGGATAGAATAAAACCCTAATAACATGAGATCCCTAAGAATCAAGAGTTCCCTTGAATTCAATAGACCTCAAAAATCAGCCATGATAAAAAGCATTATAAAAGGTAAATTTACAATATAACAATTTACTGTAACCCTAGATTAAAAGAATAAAAAGAATGATAAAAAACATACCATATTAATTATTGGATAAAAAGTGTGATGCAAGTTTGTATTCTTTGACAAATTACATGTGTGGCATTCACGTTCAAGACCTTAGCTTTCGGCAATGGAGATGTTATGCAAAGATTAAAATGTTGAGAAAATTAAGAATGAAAAGTGGAATTGCATCAACCATAACCTTCACCTTGCAAGTGCAATCCGATGTTGGTGAAGGATGAATCACTGTATCCTTTATATAGAACAAAATAGCCCCTAATTTGCCCTCCAATACTGGAAATCAAGGTTTCAAAGAAGGTACCACATGAAATTGACTAAAAATAAAAGAAAACGCAACCATATACCTGAATTACAAGGAAAATGGAGGGAGAAATAACCCTTTGGATCCTCCATTACTAAAAATTGGTGGAGAAAGAGTTGTTTCAATATATTTTCTCTATAAATTGGGGACGAAAGATAGATTAGAGGGAGATTTTGCTATGGAGAAAATAGTTTTTTTCATTTTCCTCATTAATATACATGAGGCTATTCACTTTGGATTTAATTTTTTTCTAATAAATATTGGGTGAATATATTTTCACTAAAATAACCATTTCCATATAAGAATATAGCCCACTAAATTTTTGAAACCCCCTTAATATAGCCCACTAAATTTTTGAAACCCCCTTAATATAGCCCATGGGATATATATAGCCCCTAAAATTATCCATGTATGTGATAATAACTCATACTCGTTTTTGTTCATAAGAACACTCATGTGTTTGTATTGAAACAAATGTGCATGCATTTTTATTGACATCAACGTGCACATGATATGTAACATTATGTAACTATATTGTTTGGTTTGTTGATGATAAGATTAAAAGGTTTGGGGGTGGTGGTAAGGACCCAGGGGTTATAGGTGGACATGGAGAGGGAGTGTTAAGGGG
>LPNX010100526.1:3853-24906 GCA_001517045.1 Pseudotsuga menziesii | reverse complement strand
TGGGAGAGGAGGATGGCGGGCTAGTAAGAGTTAGGGGGAAGAGGGGGGTGGTGGGGGGACATAAAATAATAAAAATATTGTTATAATTGGAAAAGTAATCAAATGTAAAGTTATAGGCTTTTACAACATGTACGTGTTATAGTATTACAAAACGCATTAGTGTCTTGCATAAATATAACGTGTGCGTTTATCTTTGTCGGGAAGACAAATTTGTATTTAAACAAAACGTGAACGTGTTTAGTGCGACTATGGCTGAGCCTCCACCCATGTTGGCATGGCATTTTATGCCTATGTATGTGCTTTTGGACTTTGTTTCGAATTCATCATGCCTATGCCTTTGAGTATGAAAAACCATGGCTAATTGAGAATTGCAACCCAATTTTCAATATGCTCGTGTTTAACCCTTGGTTATTGTATGTTGCACAACTCCATTTTTTATTAAATTTTAGAAATAGATATGGTTTTTTTTGGCAGATTCCTAATATGTAATTTTTAACAAGAATATTTGAGAATGTAATTAAAAACATTTTCAATAGAAAATAAATTATATATTTGGAAATGTCATTCAATTTCCTACATTTCATTTCTTTTACTCATGGCAAGATGCATTGTGTAAGTCTCTCAAAATATCCATGTAAGTTGATGTATGCCTATTTTTTGAATTTTCTATTACATGTTAGGTGTCAAAAAAGACCCTCATTAACTTACACACCTTTAAATAAACATTAACTTTATTTCCTTAAACATCAAATATTTATGACTATTAAAATATTCTTTCATAAAAAATTTCTATCAATTAAAAAAAAAATCATCACGTAAGTTTCACTCTTAAAACATTATTCCCTGAATTTTCCCAAAGAATTAGAAACAAAAATATAACGTCAAACATCTTTGAATATTTTGATGATACTCTTAAAACATTATTCCCTGAATTTTCCTACAAAGAATTAGAAACAAAAATATAACGTCAAACATCTTTGAATATTTTGATCATTCTATCATATTTTAGCAATTGTTTACATATTATTGAATCCTCCCGAGCAGAAAGTGTTTAATGACAAAAACGAAAACAGTAATTTTCCAATTAAATCTTCGAAACTCGTTTTCCACATGCAAACTAAGCTAAATTAAGGTATTTTCTAACGAGATAGGGTTCATGAAAACAGTAATTTGCCCACTAAATCTTCCAAACTAGATTTCCACATTCAAGCTTAACTATTTTCTAACCATATAGGGTTCAGGTTAGACATTTGCCTTGATTGCATATTTTTCTATCATTAAACTACCAGGGATATTGTCAAAAAAATCTACGAAAAATAGCATGAAAATTGGCTTAATTTGTTGGTGCGACTCGCGAGTGCCGTTTATAGTGTGCGTGTGCGTATGGAATAGCCACGCAAATTATCACATGTTTCTTCTACCTTCCATTTTCCTGCGTAGAAAGTATCCAGTGCCGTTATGCCAACGGAAATTGCTATTTCTTGTAGAATATTCTATCGATCCAAAACGTTTGCTCCGTGATTTTCTCTCATTCTCCCCGCGATCAAATCCGGCCCTTTAAAAACGCTTCTTGCCCACACCTTCAATAATATTCAGTTTCATAATTTCGGTGGACTAGATCACACGTATATTATATTCTTTTATCTTGAGCAAGATATAGCCATGCTGCAGTCTACAGTCTTTGAAAATCCCCGCATCTTTATTCTCCTTCTCCAAGCAAGCGCTTCCACCCAAAACACACAACCAATGGATTACGTATAAAAACAAGGCAGGTAATAGAAGATTCCACACCCAATTCCTCATCACAATTCTTCTAATTTATTGATTCAAAAGTTCATCAACTATGCATAAATGAATTAAGAGTAGCATCTATGAAAAAGCTAATCACCAACGTGGTCTCAATCCATAATTTTGTTGTTACAGGGTGGTTCAAGATATGCCCGAGATATTAGCTACGAAGATATAACAATGAACAGTGTCTCAAATCCCATCATTATCGACCAATATTACTATGCCCCTGCAGTGGATGCAAAAATCAAGTAAGTATATTTACAAGGGAGTTGGCTTGTCATTTCATTTTCTTTGTTTCGTTGAATCATCATTTTAATCCAAGGTGTTAGTGAGCACTGAATCTCCTGGTTGTCATTGTGGTGTACATAGACTTTAACTGTGCAAGTTAGCAATGTGTCATACATAGGGATCAATGGTACTTCTGCAACACAAGAAGCAGTAAGACTTGCATGTAACAGCACTGTTCCATGTACAAATATTGCAATAAAAGATATAAACCTTTTAACGAACCTTCAACTTCTTTCGTGAATAATGTCAAAGGTTTTAGACAAGATGGGTTTCTCAATCCTCATTTATAACAACCTATTTCTAAGAAGTTTGGTTAGTTGATTATTATTCACCATAACCATCCACCATGATTGAAAGATAAAGATATGAAGTTATTTATGTTACACCAAGTCAAAAGTCATTTTTATGACCACTTTTATTTATTTATTTATTTTGCAATTATATATAACTTCATCCATACAAACAAGCATAATATTATGTCATTTTTAATGTGCCATCACTCCACTCCATAACTAAGGACTTAAACTTTGGAATGAATTTTAATAATAAAATTGTAAATATTTTGTGATATTTTTGTAATTGTTAACTTTATTTTACATTGATCGCATATGTATTAAAAAACGATATTTAAAATACGTGTTAATATTAATATATGAAGGTTGTGGACATAACAATTAAAACATGTACTTACTCTCAAGAAAGATAACATTTAATTGCTTGAATCTTGACGTTACTTATTATATCAACGTTATAAATAGTCTATTGATAAGTTGATGCTTACAATGAACAACTTTGTTAAAATTTATAAGTTTTTTGAGTCATTTTATGTCTTAAAAAAATCAAATTTTTTGAGGTATAAATTTTTTTAAAGCCCAAAATTTAGAGGAAAAGTTTGTATTATTAGATATTTGATCAATCTCTATCTGCATATGATAGATCGAAAGTTAAGATGGATATATGTTTGTGATCAAATATTTAGATGAAAACATAAAACAAGAATTCCACCACGATTATTAAAAAATATGTAAACTAGCATATCCCAAAAGGGGAAAATGAAACACCGGAAAAAACTTAGGTATTTCTAAAATAAATGAAAGTTACGTATATATAGATAATGTAAGTTTATGTGTTAAAAGCAATGAATAAGTCAATGTTTTCGTCTTGATCCTTTGAATACCAACGAAATCTTATAAAGCAAAAAAGTCCAAAAATCCAAAGAACATAGTTACAGGAGTTTTCCAAATTTTAAGTAACTTTAGAGAACCTGGTTTCTTCTCGTGTTGGTTTAAAAAGCATTAATTTTGTCGGGGTCCAGTCTGGATGGCTCATCTTATGGAGTAGCTGGTTGCCTCACCTTATGGAATAGCTTGAGCTAGGAGGCACAATATTACTCCTATTTTCTGACTTATGTGTCTCACATGTGGGGGCACGTTGATACTAATATTGGTGCTCCCAGTCACTGGTCTATAATAACTTGGTAGACAGTAAATTGACACATTTATCGTGACTGCCTTCAAATATGGAGACTCTTGATTTGCATATTTGTGATTATGATTTCGGTGTCCTTTCTCCAACTGTAGAAGAGATAGTATTGTCTAAGTCAACTCAACTTTTATATACATAATCGTTTATTTGCTCATATCCAAATCCAAATTCCCTTTGGTATATCTTGGGAACCCTAAACTTTACACGATGTTTCTTCATCTTTGAAAGATTACATTGATTTCACTGTGAATTGTGTATATTTCAAATTACATTGAATTCACCATGAATTGGGTAAACCTTACCATAACTGCAACATTGGCCAGGTCTCCACGTAATGTGTCTTTTATTATAAAATGAAAATTCCCATGAATCATGCCTTTAACGTAAAAGACCCTCCTACTTAGCTTGTGTTGAATAAATGAGAAAAGAAGGGGAAAAGTCGTGGAAGCATGAAGGGATGTTTGTGGTAGAATCATATGGAAAATAAAAAGGTGGAACCAATGAGCGAAAATAAATAGACTTTATTCCTTTTCTCTCCCGAAGCTTTCTAGATTGCCAGCTGCATTGCATTGAAAATCTCATTCCTGGACATGGGAAGTTTCAACCAGGTGGTAGTTAACCAACGGTGTGTGGAACTCAATGTGTGCATGTTTAGGTTATGTGGTGCTTGATGTTCAATAAAAACTCAGTTCGGTAAACACTCAGCAACAACACATTAATGTTGTTGCGGTGGGATTATGAACAGTTGGATTGTGTGGTGGGATTATGAACCATTGTTTTACACCCAAGCGCTCATAGTCCTCTTGGTGAATATTTCGATCAGTTTGGATGCTTAGCATGGCCCAACTACTTATCGCTTAGTTTGGATGCTCAGCTTGGCCCAACTACTTGGCAGTCAGTTTGTATGCTCAACTTACCATGTAATTTTTTTAGAGTAATAAAGAAAATTCAAACAAGTTTTCTACATTTTGTAGCAAACTTCAGATAGGGCCTTGATGGCACTAATGAGTAAAGATAGGGATGATCAGACACAAGGATAAATCAGTCCCACTCCCACTCCCAATTGCGCTTAAAAGAAGGAGGTTTTAGGGCAGCAACACCAATTCAGTTGATGCTATGGCCATGGAAATGGTTAATTGTGCTCAGACACATCCACATTCTCCATGATGGTAAACTCCTTTCTCTCTTAGACGCATTAGACATGGCTACATAATATTTTCCTTTTGACTTGAGCTATTTTCGCTAATGCATTGTATTAAAATGTCCAACTTGGTAAAGAAACCTAGATTTCCCACTATTTTTACTTAGGGATTTGAGAGTTTTAGTCCTTTAGATACAAACTATGGTTCACTCCACACCCTCTCTATACTTGGGAAAGCAATCACAACTTTATCTATAGCAATGAAGTAGTTCTACTTGAAGAATATAGCCTCGGGAAGAACTATAGTTGAGGTCCAGATTGTGTCCCAAATAGGTCACTGGGAACACAACAGAAATACTTAGATAGGAGCTACTACTATTGGCAGCTCAGAGCAATAATCTCAAATTTGTGAGTAGCACCTACTACATTAACAAACCCAACACTCCAGATATTCTCAGAAAAATTGCACACTCCAGATATTCTCAGAAAAATTACACACTCTAGATATCCTCAGAAAAATTACACAAGGGGACCGTTCCAACTTTAGAAGTGAGGGATTGAGGTAGATGGTCTTCTTCCTATCACCAATCCTTTCTTTCGAGCCACAAAATTGTTCCATAAGTATTCGGCCATATATTTCCCGTTCTTCCAACTCTCGAGAAAGGAAACCCACTATTATGGAGAAAGTAAACCTGAAAGTATATACAAGGAAGTTAGTCATATGGGTCTAACGTATTCTTCTGAAATTACAAAGGCACCTTATTAGGACGCATATGCCTATACACAGGTATTGAAATACCTTTTTTTATTTTTCTCAATGCTTTTATTTTAGCCTGCATATTGTATAAGTGCATGGCTATTTTTTATTTTTTTTGCAGTGTGATCCCTATCTTGCAGCGCCGCTTTACAATGGAGAGATTCCTTGAAATATTGGTTTTGATAATGGAACCAACAAGTGGACCGGTTACAAAAGCACGAGTGTAACCCTGCGAATAGAGAGTTAGGATAATGGTAACAAATATCAAGAGAGCGAATAGAGAGTTAAGATAATGGAAACAAATATCAGGAGAGTCAAGATAATATTATTTCTCAGGAGAGTCAGTATAATGAGATTGCTGAGGAGGAAAACTCATGGCTAATTTCTTTAACAGATCTACTTCAAACCTATAAATCTGTTGAAAATACATAGATGTAATTAGTTACTATGTTCGTGGAGAATGAATAATAATAAACCAACATTCAAAGTGAATTGATGTAACTACACAAAATTGATGAGAAAATTGCAAATCACCTCAGAGAAAGTGTATTCATGGTGTTGTGCTAAGCTCTGAAAAATGATGGAATAGCCTACCTATTAGGAAAATAGACTTGATGGGTACAATTTCATGAGTTTTTGATCTGGTTAACGTAAAATCAACACATTCTAAACTTCGAAATCAAACTGATATTGAATAACAGATGCCTAGCCCCAGGACTGCCAAATGTTATGGATGGAACACGTTGGAAAGGTCATCGAGAAGGACACGTAATCATGTCCTGGATGCTTGTCAGGTCGGCCATATTTATAAAAGATTTGTTTTAAGATAATCAAAAATTGAATCCTCAACATTAAAGTGGTGGATAGGGGGAGGCTCTTCATAGGCCATCGACGGATGACGAAAGGCTATGGAGAACCATCCCCTTAATAACACCTTCAGTCTAATTACAATTTAGAGGTAACAATGGATAAATTCCATAATATTCATATGAAGCAATTAATTGGACATAGCCAAACTTACATTGATTGAAAGTGATATATATTTGTTCTAATTACAATTTAGAGGTAACAATGGACAAATTCCATAATATCCATATGAAGTAATTAATTGGACATAGGCAAACTTGCATTGATTGAAAGTGATATATATTTGTTGTGAACTTTAGTTCGGGACTGGTGATGTTTTTTTTTACTTAACTCTAGCTCTATCAACGGCTGAGAGGGATCAAGTCCCTTCATATCTAAAACGAAGTGCATAGATTTATATTTTTTCTTTGGTTCACAAATCCCCCAATGGTGCTTCTGAGTCTGCGGGAAGAAATCACAAGGGGGAACCTGAAGGAGCTAACCCGATGGGGACATCAAGTGTGGCCCTTATATAGAAATGTACAGACACCCAAGGATTTGACCCCGAGACCTTTTTCTCAGAAATTACATCACTCAACCACTTGAGCTAGCACACCGAGCTATGTTTAGTTTTATATTTATTTGATATTTTTTTTTTTAACTTGAAACCAACATGTTCTTAGTTTTTATATTTAATTTATATTTTTTTAGAGTTGACATGTTTCATGTAGCGTAACAGACATAACACATCTCATTCACTTGGGTTGTAGAAAGAACCTCTTTGCCACAATTACACTTCTTCCTCATACTAGATTGTAGAAAGTGTACATCAACGCATTAAATTTTTAAGTACTTCACAACACAAACCAAATATTAATGCTAAGTTATTTGTAAATGTTACAAACAAAAGAGTTATGTTAAATTATATGTATAGTTTGTGTAAACTGTTTTTAAAGACATACCATCTTTAATGTAAATGAAGCATATTTAATCAAATTTGTTTGTAGCATATATATATATATATATATATATATATATATATATATATATCATGGTAGGTTATTATGAATGGTTGAGAGTTGTTTCTTGTAAGCAGGTGGTCTCGAGGTCAAATCCCTAGGTGACTATGCATAGATTGTAATAGGGCTTCACTCAATGCCCCTACCGGGTTAGCTATAATCAAAGTTAACCGTTTACCCCGTAGTAAGGATTGGCTTCTCCATCTTCTCCATCTTCTTCAAATTTCAAAAAGTTTTGTTCATAAATATAACAAACATTGATATTCAATATAGTAAACCACAAAAATATATGTATATATATATATAATGAATTTGTTAAATATAAAATTTAAAAAAAAAACATGTATGAAGACAACATCTTTATTATATTGTGAACGTGTATAACTAAAACACATTTGAGACATCAATATACAAATTGTTTTGATCGGGCATTATGCACAACTTGTAGAGGAGCGTACACGATCACGTCGCTTTTTTATTTTCTTGTTCAGAAAGTACCTTGTAAAACCTATAAAACTTCAAGGATCCTTGCACGCCTCATGGTTTAACTATTTTGGTATTAATAATCCATGTGATTTCCAAGACCATAGCTCAAAGCTCATGGATATTGTTCTCCTCTATGCAAGGAATAATTATCTAGGTGGATATATAACCCATGGGTCAGACCAGAAATGACGGGCATATTCTTGGAGGAACTACAAAATCTAAGATAGACAGATCACATGGAAAACTTAAACAACATCATTCATTATGTTTTCATATATCTATGCTTCGGGAACCACACGTATTGTAATTATATCTATGCTTCGGGAACCACAAGTGTATTTCCTTGTAGTTTGCAAAAACATAATTTAGAATATACCTAAGCATTTTCTACTTTTGATTTTCACCCTTGAAATAAGGCATGCCATTAAAAGAAAAATGTTACACATAACAACAATGGGAAGTATGAACACATAATTGAATGGCAAATACATTTTAACTCTAGAAGTTGCAAATTGTATCATCATTTTTATCCACCAGTATAATTTTGAATTAAACATATAATGTCTCAAAGGGATTTGATTATTATTTAATAATAAAAAAATCAAAAAACAATGAGCCTTAGTTTAACTTTGATATTGTAGTTGTAGCAAAATTCAAAACACCATTATAGATTTCAACTTAGTCTTCGTTAGTTGTATTAAGCTTTTTTTCTTATATCCTCTTTCATTTCTTTCTTCTTCTTCTCGGTCTCATATCCTTAATTTCTCCTCATATTGTCTTCTTCTACCTCTCTATTTTTCCTCATGAAAACCCCACCTCCCTCTCAAATCCAGAATTACCTTTCATCTTTTTAGAGTTTTATGGTTTACATAAATCAGATAAAACATAGACTTCATGACATGTCAAAAGTATCTAGTTATACCTACAACATTAATTAATCTAATAACCAATAGCATAGATCCAAATCCTAGGCTCTATCAAGCGCCAAGATGGATCAAATCTCTCGAGGTGCAAACCTCTTCTTAGGTATCCATTGATTTTATTCAAACCAAAAGACACATCTTTTTATTTAAGGTCCATATATAATACTTTTATTATTAATATTTAATATTATTTATGGCCGACATATAATATTTTTTATTATTTTTTATTTTGTTAGGAACGAACATTGCATCATTTCCCCACACATTGTTTTAAAACCATATGCAAGGCCCTCCTACAACCATGTACAATAAAACCATGGGTTGTTTAGAATGCCTTGCACATGGTTTTACTAAACCATGTACAATAAAACCATGGGTTGCTTAGAATTCCTTGCACATGGTTTTAAAACCATGTGCAAGGCCAACATTTTTTTCGGATAATTCAATTTTGTGTTTTTTTCTTGACCCACATATTTTTTTTACGGATAATTAAATTTTTACTTTTGTATTGTTTTGTTAGGTAGGAAGATTACATCTCCCCCATATTATATTGTTTTTGTGGCCGACATTTATTTTGGCCTATTAGAAAATTTATTTTTTATTAATAAAAATAACGTTACAAAAGTGATATTATTTTTTATTTTGTGTTACAAAATCTCTCCTATAATATTCACTATCACTATTATTTTTTGCCGAAATGTTACAAACATTACATCACGTTACAAGATCTCTTCCATAATATTCACTATCACTATTATTTTTTGTCGACGTGTTACAAACGTTACTAACGTTACATCACATTACAAGATCTTTCCCATAATATTCACTATCACTATTATTTTTTTCCGACATGTTACAAATGTTATTAACATTACATCACATTACAAGATCTCCCCCATACTGGGTTGTAGAGCGCCTCTCAGCGCAGTTAAATTATCATGAAGAGAACTTAACCTAACACTTCCTAGTGCATGATGGGTGACCCCAAAACTAAGGTGTTTCAATGGATAAGAAAAGCAAGGTTATGATGGGGTGTTTTCCATCGTAATAATATATGACAAGTGACATTTGCATTGTTGGGTATGTTATATTATTTGCATGGAAATATATGGGAAAATTCAATAGTCAAAAGGTTAATAATTCGATTAGAATTGAAGTCGACAAATGGTGGAAGTTTGTTCAACTAACTGATTAGAATAGTCAACTCATTGATGACCACAACTAGTTGATGGGAAGTCAACGGGCCTAAAAGTGGGAAGAAATTTGACGAAAAGTTGGAAGACAAGAAGCTCAACAACTTAATTGAATAAGGTTGACTTAGTCTATTCAACTGTAACAAACAACTTGTATTGTGTTAGGAAGTTATGGATCTCCATTAATGGAGCAATTTGTTAGTTAGTCACAAGCTAGTGTGTATTTTGCATCTATAAATATGATGTAATGAAATAGGCTCAGCATACTGTTATATTTTTATCATTCAAGCTAGCATTATGATCTTAGGATCTTTAACTGAGAGAATAACATGCACAGTAATAAACACAAGAGACAAGAGACACAAAGAATTTTCCTCAGGGAAACCATAAAGGAGAAAACCCTGCAACTTCCTCAGAGATAGAATCAACACCAAAAGTAAAACCCGAAAACATAAAGATGATATCCCGATAGCAATAGTCTCTCTCTTGTCCCAACAACTTCTCTCTCACTCATGCACGCTAGTGAGTGAGTGTGTGTGTGATAGATAGAGAGGCTCACTCTTTATTTATATTCTTTCATTCACTTGAAACCCACTCCAACATGTCGCCCTCACTTAACAATTACTTACTAGAGCCTACATCTCTAAGAGTGTCTAATAACCCTAGTGCCCCACAACTTGTGGGGACTTTGCCTCCTCCGACCAACAAGGAGGGTTATCCTTAACACAACGGTGGGTACTGTTGCCCCAACTTACAATAACTCACCTAGGACCGAATTCTCTACGATAGTCTAATAACCCTAGGATCCCACAACTACAGGGACTTTAACCCTTGACAAATAGGAGGGTTCCCACAATGACTTGACATGGCTTGTTTATATTATTGAAACTCTTGATAGGCACGTTGGGGCATGACATGACTTTAATACATTATAGACACTTCTCGAAATAAACATCGGGGTAAAATACATAAGAAATACAAGTGAATACATTCCGAAGTTACAATTACATCAACACATACTATAATGAGTGAACAAGTAGAGTGTAGTGAATTTATGCTTGAGTTGTTGCAATATAGTAAACCGTTGTTGTAAACACTAGCTAAGATTGTTGCTAATAGATGAGTGGTAAAGCTCACTAGTTTGTTTCTTTTTCCCTGTAAAGGGTTTTGCAAGATAAATTTATGTGTATTATGTGATTGTGTTACTTCCATTGTTAAATGATGTTATATACAACTACTATAATCACAATGCATAATCATTATAAAATATATTGAAATCATTGACATGGTATCATAGCTATATATGGATTCAAGGGGGATCCTTCGTTGCCAAGGGTTTCAGTAGAAGTTCTAGAACATTGATTATTAGTTAGAATGGCCAACAATTCAAGGACAGAAATTAAAAAAGTTTAATAAATAGAACTTTGAGCTTTGAAAGCTCAAAATGGAGGATCCCCTCGTAGAATGAGAACAACGGATTGTTGTTATCCTTGAAAAAAATATGACAAGTATGAGAATGGAAGATTGGAAGAAACTTGATAGAAAATGAAATAACACAATTCAAATTTGCTTAGAAAATTATATATTGATCAATGTCTTAGGAGAAGACACTATAAAATGAACTTTTGGATAAGTTGGGGAACTTGTACTACAAAGTATATATGTAAATCTAGATATCATATCCATGAATAGGTACATAGTGTATCGATGTCTCAACATGCATCAAGAGAAGGATGGGTAATTGAGTTGAGGAATGGTTCTCTCAATTGTATCAATGTCATATGAGGTGTGGTACAATCTTGTGTAGCTTAGGAAATAGAAAAATGTGAGTATTCTATTGTTTTCCCAAGGTCTTCCATCCACATCGTCGAGAGGTATGAATCCTCCCCATGTGAATATATTATTTAAATTTAAACATGGGTGAAATTGTTTGATTACTAGTCATTGATGTATACCATTGATAAATGTGAGGAAACTCATCGATGGTGATAATGGGAAGCAAGGTACCTAGTACATTATAGAAAGTTTTAATAGATATATTAGAATCAAAAACTTGTAGAACCTATAGAGTAGGAGAAATTGATGTATTCCCACTACCCAATAGCGATGGAACCTATTATGAACTGAGTTGACCAATGGTTCGCCCAATGTACTAATGTCATATGAGGTGTGGTTCAATCTTTTGCAACTTAATAAATAGAAAAAAGTGAATATTCTATTGTTCTCCCAATGTCTTCCATCCAAATTGTCGAGAGATATGAATCCTCCCCATGTGAATAGATGATTTAAATTTCAACATGAATGAAATTGTTTGATTAATAGTCATTGATGTATACCATTGACAAATGCAAGGAAACCCATCGATGATGATAATGGGCACCAAGGTACCTAGTACATTATAGGAAGCGTGACTAGATGTCTTGGAGTAAAAAATTGTAGAACCTATAGAGTAGGAGACATTGATGTATTCCCACTACCCAATAGAGAGGGAACCTATTACAAGTATTAAATAAATCATTAAAAATATTAATTATAATTAATATAAAAATCTATGATGACATAACTCCTCATTTATTGATTCCCAAGCTATATAAAAGAATGCCAAATTATATTCTATCATTTTGTAAATTTGTAAATTTATCATCTTAAATTATATTTTAATTATCAGTTATACATATTTGTATTACAGATATATATTTTTGGTTGTCTCATTTGTATCGGATCCTGAGTTTTAGTCTCCATACCTCATCATCTTCAATATTCAATCTCTTCATCATCTCTAATCTTTATATTTCACTGCATTTCTTTATCCTACATGCTACTACACCCACTCAATTCCTCTCTCCTCATACCCTGTCACTCTCACAGCTTGCGCACTTCCACTCATCACTCCACACAATCAATCTCCTTCCAACACCTACACACTTACACCTACTCACCACAACTCCTCTCATTGTGCTCATACTGTTAATATTTCATATGCTACACTATATGTCATTAGTGTTTAATCCAAATTCACAACAATCACATATGTAGAATCATCGAAAGAAACACAATCACAAGATAGACACAATGATTTATCCTGGCAAGCCCTCAAGGGGAATAAAACCCAACAAATCTTCCTATGTATAAGATGTGTAAGATAAAACCCCAAAACAGGTATTCTCCTCCTTGTTGACATGTCTCTCTCTCTCTCTCTCATATGTGCTACTATGATGAGTGAGTCTTGTGTTCTAATGAGGAAGAAAAATCTTCTATTTATACACTTTATGTCAACTGACTTTTATCCTAAACAAGTTGGCCCCACTAAACGTATGGGTCGATTTCATCTAAGAAGACTGAAAACAGTATTTTATATTATTCAATGGAGGATTTACCTCATGATTCTATGATGACCAATTATAATGGTAACATACTGATAGAGGAATAATAACATCTCCCTTAAGGTACATCAGTAAAATACATTTAGAATATCCTTTGAAATTACAATAGTTCAATAGTCCCCCTTAATGAGAAGGGTATTCTACTGACAACATCATAATCAACTATAGGATTAATGAGAGATCTTATCTTTAGCAGTATCGAGGTAATACATCTATACATCATAGGAAATTTTCAACATTCATTAGTAACTAGAATAGTTACTCTTTAATGTCTTCATCTTCTATAGCACACAACACTTGATCCTTTTGTAGCAACACTTTGATCTTCTAATCCTTCATAGCATCATCACTTCCATCCTTTCTATCCTTTACAGCAATAGTTCAAATTTCTTGATCCTTTGCGGCAACACTTCAATCTTATTGATCCTTTGCAACAGCTCTTACATCTTCTTGATCCTTCGTAGCAACAAGAATTCGATCCTTTCGATCCTTCGTCACCAAGCTACTTGCAGTACACATGATCTCTTTGTGGGATGATTAATCCCTATCACTTTAGGGAATAGGTCCAAGGATGATGTAATCCTCCATCAACCTACTCCCCCTTAATGAGGAGGGTCCATAGTATTGACCAGCTAAATCATCTACAACTGAATGTAGATATCTACCGCACCTGGATGTTGGCCCTGTCATTCGTAAAGACTCATTGTAGAGCATCCTCAGCTTAAAATCTAGGACCACTCCTGAGCGAGTGTTATAATATGGCATCTACATATACATTTAGGCATACTCTCCATACACTAATATTGTCTATAGATGTAGATCTCGACCACACCTAGGTGCCAAACCTCATCGTAGGACATCCCCATCCTGTTAGAGCTAGGACCACTCCATGCGAGTGTTATACTACAAAATCCATGAGGAATAATCATAGACCATCCTTAGCACTAAAGAAAGGACCACTCCCAAGCGAGTGTTGTCCTATGGAATCTACATATAAATTTGGGTATAATCTCCATACAAGAGTAATGTATTCAAGGAATATCTCAATCACACCTAAGTGTCGGCCCTATCATTCATAAAGAATCATCGTAGTACATACTTAGCTTGAAATATAGTACCATTTTGCAAGTGAATGTTACACTACAACATCCACAAATGAATGTGGGTACTCTCCATGCGAGAGTAATGTCTGTAGGGCCATCCTTAGCTAGTAAGGACCACTCTCATGAATAGAGTGTTATACCTGCAACACCATCCTCAATAGAGGATAATATTATCCACAAGTGAATTTTTGACCTTTTCAACATCTTCAGTTGTACTTGGATTGTTTCATATTAGAGCTTCACTATCATCTATCATCGATGACAGTCTTATCATCACTCCCCATCTCCTAGGAGGATCCATATCATCAACCTGCTCCCCCTTTGTCCAAGGAGGGTTCATATCTTCGACATGTTCTTCCTTTATGAGGAGATTCGATATCTTCATCTTGTTCATCCTTTCCAAAGAGGGTCCATATATTCATCATTCCTTCTTGCAAGGAAAGTTTGTAGTCCCATCGCTATTCCTCCTTGTGAGGAAAGTCTTTTCAAACTACACCAAGATTGTCACAAAAATATTTAAACTTTACTCGAGATAGAGTCTTGGTCAGTACATCAACAACTTTCTCATCGGTACTCACATACTGGAGCATTATAGCTCCCTTTTGTACCATATCCCTTATATAAAAATATCATATTTCTATGTGCTTTGATTTATCATGGAAGACATGATTCCCTGTCATCTTTATACAGCTCAAGTTGTCACAAAGAATCACTATGGTATCCAACTCCATGAAAAATAGTCCTAACATCCATTTACGAAGCATATCGCTTCACAACTAGCAAAGCAAGCTGCTATGTACTTTGCTTCAGTTGTGGTGAGAGAAACACTAGATTGTTTCTTACTAAACCATGAGATCATGGTGAATCCCAAACAATAACATCCACTTGACGTTCTCTTCCTGTTTGCAGCACTTCATTCCCAATATGAATCTGTAGCCATGATCTCGACCATAGTAAATTCCAAGATCTATCATACCATTTAGGTAAATCATCACATGCTTTGCAACTATCAAGTGAACCTATCTAGGTTTAACTAGATACTGACTTAATTTTTTCACAACAAAGCATATATATGGCCTTGTATTCGTCAAATACATTAATGAACCAATTATCTATCTGTACTGATTCATTTCCACTAACTCTGATGACTCCTCATATAACAACTTCAAGTTGGTGTCCATGGGTGTGGACATGGATTTACAATCCAACATATCAAATATTTTCAATATTTCTACTGCATACTTTCCCTGGTTCAGAAAGATTCCTTCTGAGATCTTCCACACTTCCAGCTCAAGGAAATAATGCATCAATTCAAGATATTTCATCTTGAATTCTCCAGCTAGCTTCTTCTTTCTCTCTCTGATATGTTTCCCATTTCCATTCAGAAATAGATCATCCATATTCAATTATAGTATGTCAGGTTCATCATCCATAACCTTCATGTAAAGGTTAGGATCATCTTTACTCTTTATAAATCCCAATCTTGTCAAGAATCTATCTATCCTACCATACCAAGCTCTAGTATCTTGCCTCAGTCCATACAAAGCCTTTTTCAACTTACATACATGACTCATTCTGTCTTCGACTTCAAATCCTTGTGGTTGTTTAATGTAAACCTCTTCCTCAATCATACCATTACAGAAGGCTATCTTTACATCCATCTGGTGTAGATCCCACTTCATCATGGAAGTAAGTGCCATGATGGTTCTGATGTAAGTGTACCTTTCTATTAGAGAAAATGTTTCTTCATAATCAATCCCCTCTTTCTAAAAGAATCCTCTAGCCACAAATATTTCTTTATACCTTTCAATACTTCCATCATCAACATGTTTCATCTTGTAGATCCATTTCAAAGATACCACACTCTTGTTTTATAGTTTGGGTACGATATTCGAAACATCATTCTTCATTATCGAATGGTATTCTTCCATCATTGCTTCCACCCACTCTTTCTTCTGTGCATTTTCCTCATAGCTGGTGGGTTCTTGATCTACAAGGTCACACATCAAATCTACATAACTGGAATATGGCTTTGATATTTTTCTTGTTCTTGTGGATCCTTCTAGAGCTCCATATATCTTTGCTTCTTCTATTATTTCTCTTACCCAAGCAAGTTTTCTCTTTCGAGATATATCCATAGTAGGGGGTTCCTGAGGTTCTAGCATATCATGATTTTCAGATGCTACTATTTAAGGAGAGAGTTCATCTTCTATCATTCTAGGAGGTACATCCTCTTCATGTACTTCTTCAAGATGACACCTTCTGGATTTATTAAGATCTATCTCTTTATCAAAACATCTCTACTAATCTCGATATGATGGAATCCTAAAATGTATATCCTAAAGGATTTGGAGACATCACAATATCCAACAAATATTCCCTTATTTCCAAAAGGATCCAACTTGTTTCTCTTCTCTTTCAAAATATGTACATATATCGAACGTCCAAATATCTTGAGATGGCTAACTTCGGGTTTCTTTCCTGTATACATTTCTTTAGGAGTATTGAATCCAAGAGCATTGTGATATAATCTATTCTTAACATATATGGTTGTTCGTTCTACTTCATCCCACATGTGCAAGGGGATTTCTTGGTCATGAATCATTGTTTTCACTGCTTCCATAATGGTTCTATTATTTCTTTCCGCAACACCATTCTGTTGAGGATTATAGGGAGTGATTAGTTCCCTATTGATTCTTGCCTCCTTGTAGAATGATTTAAATTCTTTTGAAGTATATTCTCCACCATTATCTTATATTAGTTTCTTGATTCTTCTTTCTGAATGGTTTTCTATCAAGGCTTTGAGTTCCTTGAATTTACTGAACACTTCACTCTTGTTCTTCAAGAAGCATATCCTTGTATTTCTTGAATAGTCATCAATAAATGTGACATAATACTCATATCCACTTAACGATATGGAGGGAATAGGACCACATACATTAGAATGAATTAATTACACTGTACCTTTAGTCCTTGTTTCACTTTTCGGAAAGGGATTCTTGATTTTCTTTCCTCTTGCACATCATTTGCAATTTTCCTCATGATCGATCTTCAGATATGGTAACCCTATAACCACCTTTCTCACATAGGGAAGTTCTTTGTAGTTGATGTGAGAAAGCCTCGTGTGCCATAATTTTCTTGAGTTGGTAGTATCATGGAAAAGGGATGTCTCTGGATGTCCTTTGATTTTGTACAATCCTCCTTCTTCTTCACCAATGACCACATAATCTTCATTGTGTCTTTCCTTTGGACCACATAAGAACTTGTCCATCTATAAAAGAAAATACATATCCTTTCTTATATAGAGTTGAGATGGAAAGTAAGTTCTTTTTCAAACCTGGTACATACGCTACTTCCTTCATCTTCATGGAAGTTTCAGATTCAAGCTTGTATATTGATTCACCAATATCTTTTATGGGATATTTATAGTCATCTCCTAATGATACCTTCTGAGGATAGTTATTTTGTTCAAGTCTTCACAGAGTTTGCTTCTTCCCTTTAACATTCTTTGAATCACCACTATCAATAAGCCATGTATCTTCCCCAAGTGTTACATACCCAGAGAGTGCAGAGAATAGTGCATATTCTTCTTTTTTCAGTCTCTTTCAAGGTCTTTCTTCTTCTTCATCCTCATCTTTAGCTAAATGGGAATGATGTATTTTGTTGTTCTTCTTCTTTTGTGATGGACACTCTCTGGAAATCTTTCATATCTTATTAAAGTTGTAGAATTGATACTTTGAGTAATCTTTCTTATGATTTACTCTTTTCTTTTTAAACTTCTTCCTTGAAGGTTTATGACTACCTTTCTTGAAGTTTGATTGTTTTCTTCCTTTAGTATGGATGGCAACAGCTTCTCCTATGTGACTAAAATTTGACTCTCTAAGTCATGGAATGCCATCCTATCATCATTGCATATTTTTTCACAGAAAGGATCACCCAACTCATGTGGATCACACAAGCTCCAATTTATTGGTTCATCCCTTTCACTATATTCCTCCAACTCAACATCCTTAGTATGGCTAGATAAAGGCTCTACTTCTTCACCTTCTTCCCTTGCAAGAAATGAGGTTCCTCTTTCTTGTTTTTATTTAGGTATCAATAATTATACTTTCTTAGCTCCTCGTTACCATTATAATAATCAAGAACCCATTCCCATACTTAGGATACATTTATTAATCTTCATGGTTAATTTCCTAGGTTCTATACTAGCTAGTTGGCATCCACTTGCACCACTTGGTCAAAACTTACCATAAATGCATCCAAGAGCTCCGTTCATATATTCTGGGTAAGTTTCTTCCAACTTCACATACTACCCATTTTAGTAAGTGTGCGTTCTTTCCTTATCCAAAATTAGACTATTTTTCAACAGTTTTAAGATAAAAGGTGAAATCTAGTCACATGGAAACTACCTTGTTTTTTTCCCATCTCATCCCCATTATTTTTATATATTAAAAGCATGAGTATATTTAATTTCTATCACTTATCGGCTGACATACATCATTCATCTAATTTGTGACCTTCCTGAACTGATTTGGGAAGTGTTTTATGCACCTAGGGGCATTTTTTACTTTTAGTAAGCATTGTTGTTGTGAGGATTCAACTTTCCTCCTTATGCATTCTAATATATGATGTTATTATATATTTGGACAGCCTATTATTTTATAATTTTTTCTGATGTACACTTATGCAATGTAACTTACTTTTATGCACCAATTTCACTCTCCAACTTTGAGTGGATATTTACATGTATTCTAGAAATTTCTTGTGAGTTCAATTGTACTAAGAATGGGCTTAATTTCCACATGCTATTAGATCCTCTTCAACTCTCTTGTTCTCCCCTCTTATTTCTATTGCAGGATCAATCATCACTCTCACAAGGAGAACATTTATTCTACCTCAAGGCACAACTACTAAATAAATGGATGAATCTCACCATATCATGTTGACTCTATTCAACTACTTCGAATGGAAGGCACAAATGGAGATTATGATGAGGAGCAAGGGCCTCTTCAGAGTGACCATGGAAACTAAGGATGAGATTAATGCAGCAGCAGAGAAGATCAAGTGGAACAACATGAGGGATGAGGCTTATGGTCTCTTGTGTCTCAGTATTTCTAGAGACATTATTTACCATCTAGATGGATTGACATCACCAAATGAAGTATGGTAGACACTCCAAACCTTATTTATAAATACAGATTAAATGAGGGGGCATAAGCTAGAGAATGAGATTATCTCACTGATTCCAATCAACTTCGAGTCCTTATGAGTATATTTCTCCAAGTTTATAGCTCTCGTTCTTCAACTAAAGTAGTGTGGTATTGAAAAGAAATATAAATAACTAGTCTTGGCCATACTTTTGAAGCTTGGCCCTAACTATTCTATGTTTGTATCGACCTTCCATCCCATCAAATTAGTAGTTCAAAACTTGAAGATTCCTTGACTTGTATATTTCATGGATTCTTTGACCTGGGAGCAAGATAATTTGATCATGATGGGCACCATTAAACCTTCCAAAGATCAATATTTGGTTGTTGGAGATTCAAATATGGATTCCAAAGGCAAGAATAAGGCTAATCCAAATAAGGATCCTGATCAAAAGAGATACAAATTCAAGTCTCATAAGGACTCTTCAAGCTTCAATAATAATTCCTAGAATAATAAAGGAAAAGGTGATATGAGCAAGTGCGCATAGTGTGATAAGGGATTTCATCTAGAGAGCTCCTGCATGAAGAAAAAAATTGGCATGTTGACTCAGCTCCTTGAATAGAACAACATCCCTCTTCTTGAAGGCACAAAGAAGAAGGAGGGAGCATCAAATTTTGAATACGAGAGATTTCATGCCCTAGTTACAAGAACTATAATATCTCCTTCCTTTATCATTGATTCTGGAGCTTCAAGACACATGGTTTTGACAAGGGAGGAGTTATCCACCTAAAAAGAGAAAAGATTTGACCAAAAATAATAGAATGCTTGTTTTTTTGGTATTCATAAGATTCCAAAGGGTACAAGATGATCAAAATGAGAAATAAAAATTCCTTCATTGAAAGGAGTGTTTAGTTTGTTGAAGAATCTATGCCAACAATAGAAATTGGAGAATCCTCTTCACCACTACCACCTCTGGTTGTAAGTGAAGACTCTAGTAAGTTTTCTTATTATGATATGTATGATTATGAATATTTACTTTTATATCCTAAAACTATTACAAGACTAAAGTGGGAAGAAAATAGTATTCAAGCAGTTGGGCAACTAGCTGGGAATCCTAGTGATCCTAGAAGAACTAGATCTCAATTCCAAAGTTCCCTTTCTGTCAAAGGCCCATGATTTGTTGAGAAGTGTTATTAGATGATTAAATTTGATCCAAAAAAATATGAATAAGATTCATAATATACAAGATGGAAAACAACCATGAAAACAGAATATTATTCGCTCCAGAAGAATGAGACATGGGAACTACTCAATCTCCCACGAGGTAGAAAGATAGTGAAGTGCAAATGGGTATTCAATACAAAGTTTATTGCTGATGGATATAGTAATAAATATAGGTCAAGGTTAGTGTACAAGGGATTCTCCCAATTCCAAGGAATTGAATACAATGATACCTTTGCACCAGTGGAAAAGATGGATTCTATAAGACT
>LPNX010100484.1:17500-39776 GCA_001517045.1 Pseudotsuga menziesii | reverse complement strand
ATGATTTTTAGTGAAAATAAAAAATAAACTAAATGATATTAGGGAATTTTTTTTTAATTTTAATATTTTTTGAAATTAACCCTTTAATCACATAAATAAATAACTAATTGAGTATATTAAATTTAATATCAAACAACTATGTAATATATATATAAATAATCAATAAAAAATAAAATACATTTAATTAAAATGCAATTAAAACATTTATGCATACAAAATGTATCTTTTGCCATATATAATTAAAAACCTGAATAATTACAATAAAATAGAAATACTTTTATAAATATTTTATTAAATAATTTTAGTTATTATTATTATAAGTTAACTATATACAAATATTTATAATAAAATGCTGTGAATCAAAATATCAATAAAAACACAATTGTATTTATCAATTAAAACATTTATGCATTAAAAATGTTATCTTTTGTAATATTTTATTATTTATTATAAACATTTTTTTTAGAGACCCATAATTAATTATAAAATAAATTTAAAAGTTTTAATATGTTATATGCCACCATAAACATAAAGATTGAACTAGAATCCCTTTTCTCAAAGTGAGCAATACCATATGGCTAGACATTAGTGGAATTCTAATAGATCTCCAATTTGGTTAAATCAGACATTAGAGTGGAATTTGAAGTGGAATTCTAATAGATTTCCAATTTGGTTAAATCACAATTGATCTTTTAATTTTAAGAAACAATTTTGACTATTATGCACAACCTATTACTATGCTTTATATTTAAGAGTTAAAGAACAATATTTAAATAAATAAGCATATTGAATTAAATTGACTAAACCATTGTGTGAGTGATTCGCAAATTGCATGAAGCCTACATGTTCTTTTTCACTTATCAACCACCTTAGCTCGCTTAGATTGGCAAAGTCAACTCTTTGTATAATTTGTACAAATATTTAAATGTCTAATGAATAAGAAGGGTTGCATTAATGTACTAATCTACACTAGCATCGAGTAGCATTTATGTATGTTTATACTACGAATTTGTTTTGTTTTGTTTAGAAATTAACACGTTCTAATGTAAAAATATATATTTAAAAAATTAACTTAAGTGAATTCCGAAAATGAGATATTTAAAGATCGTGGATGGAAAGTCAATCGATACAAGGTATACAGCTTGTCAATTTATATGCGTTAATTGAGGAAAATGTAGCATAAAAAGACAAACAAGAAAAATGGCAAACTTTGATTCCATTGATGTTGAAGTAAGATCTAACTTGAAACAACCCTAAAGTGAGTTGAATAATTTATCACAATAATCATTAATAAATAAATAAATGTTGCTATGTTAGTTATTTGAACGGGGCCATGTTTTGGATGACGGTCCTCCACTATATGAGATATTATTTGAATTTCATGGTTTGTTTGTCTTTGAATAAAACAAGCAAGTTGCCTCTAATGGAAAAGAGTGATTATTACCGATAAGGATTATCAAATCAATAATACTTTACGAATGAAATTAAATTTATAAAAGAATTCAAGTGGATGGTTTTAAATATATTAATATGTATAATTTTTATTCAATTAATTTTATTTATTTAATTGGTTAAATTATGAAAGTAGGTTTAAAGTATGTTATTTTATTTTATGTTTAGATTATTGTTATGTATAAAAAATAAGTTGACAAGTGGACAAACTTAGTTGTTTTTTTGGTCTATAATGTAAGTTAAAAAGTGGACAAATTCAATTAATAAGTAAAAAATGGACAAATTCAATAATTGTTTTGTGAAATTATCTTCTACATATTATAGGAAGTTATAATTCCACTTAAATAATGGGAACTTTGACCATAAAACTATGTCTTTTTTTTAATCCATTTTATAAAGATGCAATAATCTAAATTTATGATCAAATATATGTATTAATTGAGTTTGCTCATAATGGCTGAACTTGGAAACATGATAATCACTTATCCCTTAAATCTTGAAGTTAGTTAGGAGTGTATTAACTTGGTTCAAATTGCTCTAGAACTTAGTGGAAGTAGGTTGGTCCAAATTAATAATGAAGTTAGTTAGGAGTGTATTAACTTGTTTCAAATTGCTCTAGAACTTAGTGGAAGTAGGTTGGTCCAAATTAATAATGGTGGTGGCAGAATTGAAAATATGGTACGCAATCTCTTTTTGTGTTTAAATTAAGACTATATATCAACATAGATCCATTTTAAAAGGGGATGTGCGAAGAGTCTAGAGGAATCAAATTTCTGTGAGTTGCAAACCTTTTTTAAAGTGTAAATGTTGAGGAAGCGTTTTAATTTATCTAATTTGTGTAGTTATATATATATATATAGTTGTAAATGTTTTAAATCTAATTTGAGCCTACATGTTATTTTTTATAATATTTTATTATTTTTAAAAAATTGAGAGAGTTAAACATCTCGCTTTACTAAATTGCAAAATACATCTCTTCTAGTACAACAATATATGTGTTGGATGGTTAAATGTATTAACTTGATTAACTTCTACCTAATAATTATTTATTCCTTAAATCTTGGAAATAGGTCATTTGGGAAGTTGGTTCAAATTTGTTAATAATATAGAACTTAAACCTAATCAACTTTATTCATGCAATTGGTCCAACCTTAAAAATAAATAAATTAGATTATGTGAAACTTCGTAAACTTTAATCACTTCAATATTGAGATATATGCAATGCAAATAAATAATTTATTGAATTATATAGTAATGAAATTTATGTATAGCACATACATAATTTATTAAATTATATATTGATTTATATAATAAAATATAACTTTGATACATTAATGATATCTAATTAATATATTAATTATTTTTATTTAAGATTTAAAAAGTTTTTTTTACGAAATAAAGTTATACTTTATTGAAGTATATGTAAAATAGTACATAAACACACAGGGGAGATATAATACAAGATCATACCTAATTCAAAATAAGCCAAAACCATAGGCTAAGATGCAAAGAAAAGGACCCAATGAGAAAGAGCAAAGAAGAAGCCAAAACAAAGTCCAGTTTGGAGAGTTATAAACCACCCTAACTCTACATTTCTCTCATCAAATTTCAAATTTATGTGATCAAATTTCGACCTTGCAATTGTGCTATATTACTTTGGTACATGTTTAAAAATGAAAAAAATGTAGCCAACCGGCATTGGAACTTGAGCAATTCTACATAGATAGCCCCGTGACTCCTTGTTGGCAATTAGGGTTTTGTAATCAATGTACAGCATGAGTTGATGGCCACTCTTCCTAAACCCTAATGCGGAATTCCCCTTTTGGACCATGGGGCATGAATTCTCCAAAGCCAACATTATTATACAGAATGGCATGATTCGAGGGTGACCCGAGATTCAATTTGTACCGCATTTATTATCGATGTCCACCATTAACATTAGATAAAATAATAATAATTATTTTAATTATGTCCACATTAAATATAAAGAAATAATTTTAATAATGTCCACCGTTATATTAGATATATAGAAATAATTTGAATAATGTTCACTGTTAATATTAGAGATATAAAAGAATATTATTTTTTAGTATGTAATTTGAAAATGGACAATCGCCTGACCTGACCTGTCGAGTAAGTGTCCTTTCTGGCTTCCTTTCTGGCTAGGGCAACGATCAGATTTTAATTCCCTCTGAAATTAATTGGAATTAAAAAAGTTTTCAAGTCCGTGCAGAGAAACCTGGACCATTTGACCTAAAATTAAAGAGAAATCGGTAAAAGTAGTTTGAAGGGGCGGAGGGAATCTGGTCGAATCCTGCAGCTATTGATGGGAATCATTTTTTACTGGACCAACCGCTGCCTCATTTCCCGACCATTATCATCACCCATCATCTCTCGATATCCACAGAAATGCCAGCACGTCGCCACGATGTTCTATCACCGATGACGTGTGGTCTAGAGTGGCTGCGCACAGTGGCAGCCGGGGTGCGGCTTATTGGCTCTTGACGGGCGCCATCAGCCAGCCCTCGGCGGGGCCCACTGCGCTCCCGGGGTGCGGCTTATTGGCTCTTAATGCAATATAAAGATCAGGGATCTTCACAACATGTGGCAGACTGCATGGACAATAGGAGAGACCAGCGATAGCAAAAACTCTGATGACAAGCATGATCTTCACAAAACAGGTGGCAAACTGCATGGATGACCAGCTATAGCAAAAACCATCTGCATAATAATTTATTTGTTCTAAAACGCGGATCAGGGATCTTCACATATGGACGACCGGTGATAGCAAGCGGAGTATACCGTGGTCACTGCCTTTACCCATCACTGGTATATCAATTGAGAGGCTTGGTTGCCAAGCTTATATTTTCTTGCATTTTCAGTTGGAGAGAATGCTGAGATTGGTGATCAATTTCCTTACAGGGTTGTAGTGTATTAGGTAAGGTTTCTGACTCCACTATGTCTGTTTTCTTCTTGATGCGTTAAATTCCTGAAATTTGTTCCAACATTACCGCCATTCTTGTCCAGGCTATAGAGTGTTTGTTTTTGTTGAATCCTGCATCAATCTCAACTCGTTTTAAAGTGTTCTTGCCCGATTTGGTCGCTTCTTTATAAAGCTTCGACGAAATTCTCGCCATCCTTTCACTCATTCTTGTTTTTGTTGAATCCTGCATCAATCTCATCAGGTTAAACTTCTACCCGAGCTGTAGAGACCCTGTATATATCCCCACCCTCCCGCTTCGCAAGTACCGCGCTGTCAGGCCGAGGGCTGCAAAGCAGACCTAAAAAATGCCAAAGACTACCATCGTTGCCACAAAGTCTCTGAATTTCATTCCAGGGCCACCAGTGTTGTCACAGGCGGTGTCCAACAGCGTTTCTTCCAACAGTGCAGCCGGTAAATACATACAGGATCTGTTATGGCGCGCTGTCTTTTTTTTTTCATGCTTTTACTTTGGAAACTTGATATCTGGGAAAAACTTAGTGGCCAAGCTTAAAGGATGCTTAATGTCTTTCGTAAAGGTACTGATGTAAAATGCTAATGCTCCTTACCCTCCAAATTAGTTCAAAACTGATACCTATTTTGTGCGCACAGCTTTCATCTTTTGGTAGAATTCGAGGAGGTGAAGCGGAGTTGCAGAAAACGCCTGGTGGACCATAACAGGCGGAGGTGGAAACCTCAGACTAACACGATCGTGCCCACTGTCTCCAGTGTGGAAGCTGCAACCGCCTTAAAAGTGGAAGACGACGACAACAATGTTTCAGGAAGCTGCAACAATACATCAAGGGGTCAGATATGCTTCCTTCTCCCATGAATTCATTAATTAATTAGAAAGTCTAAAACAAAAAAAAAATTTTCCCATGTATTCCGTGCCCCTACGAGATGAGGATTCTATTGGGTTTAAGCTATTAGAATGTGGGTGATCGCGTTTCTTGATTTTCTACAGGTACTAATCTGTCACTGTAACACCTCCAGATTTAAATTACATTAAAGAACCATTCGTTACAATATAGAAGGTTTACAGCCAGTTCTCTGTTTCTGATTCTCTGGTCTTCTACAGAGCCGAAGCATATCTTGGACGATTGCAATGAAATTCCCATCTGTGAGGCGCATATTGGCCCTGATAGCAAAATCGGAACCAAATGCGGTAATCTCTGCTATAGCAAATGATACAGGTGTTGTCAAGATGGCGAACGCAGGCCTCGTAAGAAGCGATATCATCGCCATACTTAGCACCAAATTCAGGAGATGGAAATGTAAGTTTTACTTCTAATAATACATAGGAATTTTACAGGATATTAGAGCCGGCGTTTTGCAGGATAACAACAATATAACGTTCTACTGGTGAATATTCATGCTGGTTTGCAGGTTTTTTAAAGAGTGTCCGCATCCAGATGACAAGCAGAGGAAAGATATTAGTAGAGAAGCTTGCCAACAGAGATTGGGCAGGCTTCACAGCACCAAATTCAACTAGAATGTGTAATGATATGCCTTCACAATTCTTGGAAAGTCGCAGCCAAGATGAGTTCCTCCATGGAGAATTACTCCAACCACGATTCCGGCAGCGATTAGCTGTGAAACAACGCAAACAATTTCAATTTGTCAGAACAAAATAGTAATTTGGCCTCAAATTCACGTCAAATCATTTCATTTTACCTTATGGAAATTAATATTGTCGTTGAAAGGAACGACGGAGCTGAGCCAGGTGGAACGAAGCCATGTAATGGTGTTTCTGCAGACTGGGAAAAGAATGAGCGCCATATTAAACTTTAAAGTTTCTGCAGCGCCTTTCGCAGTACACACACAATATCCCATGACATCAAACCCAGACCTTTGCCGGTACTGAAAAAATTTCCAAAGGAAAAGTCCACGTGGCCGCCAAGGCCGGTTTGGATTTCCCCACATGCACCTCCTGGGACAGAGTGTCAGAAGCCGGGTCTGTGAGCACCGGCGCCCATGGCAGCGGTCTTGTAGGTAAGGGTTCCACCATTAACGAATATATTGTGGCCATGCGGTTGGTCATCCCTGCGCCCGTCTCCGAGGGGTACGCCAAAGTCATTGAATTGACGGAGAAGGATGAAGATCTCAAGGCCGCCAGATTCGCTCTGGGAACTCTAGGAGCCATCTCCAAGATTACCTTCGCTCTGCAGCCCATGTTCAAGCGCTCCGTTTCCTTGAGCGTGGAGGATGACGCTGCATTAGAAGATCGTCTCGAGAGCTTCCTTAGAGGACACGAGTTTGCAGATGTATACTGGTATGTTGCCCATGGAAAGGAAATCATGGAAAAAGTTGATAGAGCTCCAGTAAGTATGCCTAGCGATGGGCTCAACAGGGCCTCTTACGAGCCCACCATAATGTCCAAAGTCGAGAAAAGCACTGCAAACTGTGAGTAAACAGTATATATGTATATATATATTGATTGATTGATAGATTTGGAGACTCGTTGTTATGTTATGTTATCGGTTAAATATTATAGATCTTCAGATTCTTATATTGACTGTTTGAGGGTGCAGACGAGACCATTGAAGCGGTGGAGGATGCAGACAAGCTCTGTAACCTGACGGGTACATCTATGAACAACAGAGTCAGCAGTGGCGGTGGGTTTTTGAACGACGGGATTAGTTTTATGGGATATCCTGTTGTTGGATTCAACCATCGAATGGGATATCCTGTTGTCGGATTCAACCATCGAATGGTGGCACTTGGCAATGGGATATAATTTTAATTTTTTTAATTTTATCATTATGATGTAATCTTGCCACATGTCAACTCAAATCCAAATACCAAATCCCAATGTTGACATCATCTCCTATCCACCAATCAACCAATCAGCTGTTTACAAAAATAGGTTTTTAACAAAATTAAAAAAAATAATTTACAAACCCCTAAGTCATACTTTGGAAAACAGAGTTTAATTCTTTAAACGTGCATCAAATTGCATCAACTAATACCCAAAGTCAAAGGAGTTTGACTTCGATCGATTACAATATACCTGCTGAGGCAGGTATAAAAAATATAAATAAAAGGACTATTTTAAAAATGTTTATTTTTTAAAATAATTTTCGTTAATTTGTTTTAAAAATTTAAAAAAAAAATGAAATGCTAAATATATGTCACTGTTATTAAGAGTTGAATTTATTTATAAAATCAAAAATTCATAATAAAAATATCCAAAACATAGAACCTTTATATTTTGAAAAGTTATTGTTTTCTTGGAGGTTTTCATCGCAAATATATTATTTGAACTTTTTTAGTTAGTATTTTTTTAAGTTTTTTTCAACTATTGTTGGAATTATTAAAAGTTAAGATTACATAATAAAAACATATTAAAACTGAAAACAATAAAAATCAAAATCAAATAGTTAGAGAGTAATACAATTTATTTTATTAATATTTAATAAGTTTATAAAGTTTTATAAAGTCTAAAATTAATCAGTTTTCTCCGTAATAATGATTGTTGCTCTAGGCTCATTACTAGTTGTTGAATTTTAAGTTTAGAGCAGCAATCATTGCTCTGTAGCAACCATCATTGCTCCGCTACAGGCTGATTAATGATTGAACTCAATAATTACATAATTGATTCATCTTCCTAATTAGTACCCTTTGACGAATTTAAATCACAAAGTTTGACCAAAATATTTAATGATTTATGTAAATGGAATAAGCTATGCCAAGTTGAAACAAAAACATGGATTGTGCAGGTGACAAGAGCTTTGGGTGATGCAATAAATAAAAAAAAGGCTAACGAAGTAAGTTATCACTTGATAGTAGGATAGACCCAGGTACAAATGGTCAGATAGATAGAGAGTAATAGCATCTCGTGAGTCGTGAGCATGGTAGGAATTTCAATAAAATAAAAGTTCACTTGTCAAAAATGACGGTGATAATATGTTTGTCGTTTTTCGTTTTTCCAAAAAGGCATCTCTGATGTATTGAGTACGTCTTTACATTTCCTCTTTTTCAACGCGAACCTCTCATGTCATTCTCTAGCATGTAATAATTACTGTAGCATCTCGTGAGCATGGTAGGAATTTCAATAAAATAAAAGTTCACTTGTCAAAAAGGACGGTGATAATATGTTTGTCGGTTTTCGTTTTTCTTTGTTTACTCTTTTTATTTGACGTGACACGGAGTTAAAATTTTAAAGCGTATTTGGATGAGCATTGCTCATGAGTATTATCTTTTAACGAGTTCTCAAAGTAGCATATGCACAAAGAGGTGCAAAGAGAAATAATCCAAATCAGAATCTATAACAAAGGAGAAGAACAATCCAAATTAAAATATATATTATGTTTATTGAAAAATATTTTTATAAAATAGTAAGTATAAGATATCTTTGTTTCTTAAAATTAGAGTAATGGTAATGGGTCTTAACAATGAAGAGTACATAATAGTTTTACATTGCATGACGGAAACTAATCTTTTAATAAACAAGACACAAATGTGTTGTTGTAATTAATGGTGTAGCAACTCTAAAAAGTAAAAGTATGCTTGATACTAATCAAAGTATGACATGAAAAATAATAATCACATGTAGGATTCAATAAAAAATAATGGTGTTGGAAACATTTTAGGCTAGCATAAGGAGCTCATGTACATGAAGATTGAAACCTCGTGAAGATTGAATCCTCATGCTGTGAAATGACCCTTTCCCTTTGAAAATTGTAAAGTTGTTTTTGAATCCTTTGCTTTGACAAATTGTTGCAGCTGACTTGGAAATAGATGTACATAGTTCATTGGAGTAACTGCACAATAAACACATAATGATCAAAGCAAACTCATGTCAAGAAATTCCAGTTGTTCTTTGACCTATAGAGAAAGAAATCCTATTAGAATTGCAAGCAAACATCAAAACATAAAATGAATATGAAAGACTTGAACATACTTTGTTCTTGGAATAAAAAAATGTTATTTTACAAAAAAAGAGAGTAATTACTCTCATAATGAGAAATGACAACAATGAAGGTGAATTCAATGACAACAATAACAAAAAATAAAACCATGAATAAAAGAAAAACACAATATTTATACAAAGAAAAAAAATAGAAGAATGAAAAAGAAGTGAAGGTCCAAATCATAAACTATTAAATATGTTTTGAAAAAAACCATAACCTAGGTTATATAGTTTGATGTGTTGGGGTTGGTGATGAGACACCTTGTCTAGGTTATATAGTTTGATCTGTTGGGGTAGGTGATGAGACACCTTGTCCAGTTTTACCTATATTAGCTATTAAGGCAAAGAAAATTATGCCATATCACCACCCATACCTGTCATGTTGTACATCAGTTCTCCAAATTCCAACTCTCTCTTTAACCCCAACAATTTATTACGACTCCTAATACAGAGGAAAAATAAAAAATGAGAATTGTGTTGATGTATTTGTAACTTCGGAAGATATTATGATGTATATTATCATTGTATGTTGTTGTACCCCTATCGAGGATGTGTTTTACCCCTTTACGAGATATCTAACCTTGAGGTACAACCTCCATTGTAAGTCGGGGCAATAGTCCCCAGTGCAACATCATGTAATATGTAATTGTGGTCTCTCTAGGAGAAGTGGGCCCCATGTGAGATGGCATGTAGGCTCGGGTCTTATATTTGGCCAGTGAATTGAAAGGGTATAAATAAGGAGGCACTCTCCCTCATTTATATACTCCACACACACTCTCTAAGGCGTTAGAGAGAGAGAGACAATCATAGGAGGAGAGAAAGATAATTGCTAAACATTTCTTATTACTGCTTTTGATCATCTTACTATTCTGAAGAAGTTTGCGGGATTTTCTCCTTTATTGTTTCCCCGATGAAAATATTTCTGTCTTGTGCATCTTTTACATCGTATGTATTTTGATGTACTTGTTATTCTTTCAAATAAATATCCTAGATAATCTTATCAGATCTTAAGAACATATAACATGGTATCAAAGCCTCTCTGAAAGAAGGCACTGTGTGTTAATGTATATGTAACTTCGGAATGTATTCACTTGTATTTCTTATGTATTGTAACTCGATGTTTATTCCAGGATGTATTTGTAATGTACTTGAGTCATGTCATGCCCCGATGTTCCTATTGGGAGGTTCTATAATGTAAACAATTCATGTCAAGTTATTGTGGGTAACCCTCCTATTGATCAAGGGTTAAATTCCCCACATTTTCAAGGCACTAGGGTTATTAGACTCTCCTAGAGAAGTCGACCCTATTAGGGTTTATTCATGTCAGGAATTAGTATAAATAGAGAGCTAGCCTCTCTATTTAGAACACACTCATTTGTAGAGCATAGCTGAGGAAGAAGAAGACATTGGGGAAAGGAAGAAAGAGGTTACTATTGTTGGGAGATTATCTTACTATTTTTTACTTTTGGTGTTGACTCTGTCTCTAACGAAGTTGCAGGGTTTTCTGTGTTTATGGTTTCCTTGAGGAAAAACACTGTGTTCATTGTCTCTTGTGTTTGATTGTTGTACTTGTTATTCTCTCAGTTAAAGATCCTAACATAATGCTAACTTAAATGATAAAATCTAACATGGTATCAGAGCTAACCTGAGAAGAAGACACTATGCAGCTGCAGGAACTAGGGATTCCTACTTTGTGGATCTCTCTCCATAGATTTTCAGAAAACGAAGGTTGGAATAACTCTCCTCCTTAGGGCGAATCTTTTTGTCGAAGCAGAATCCAATTCTGAGGATTTTCAGTTTTGGACTCGACACTGCTATCAGAAATTAGGGATTTCCACAGAAGTGGAATTTTTCAGTGAGCCTAGGCCTGGATTGATCTCCTCCTCAAAATCGAAGTTGGGGATCAAGATCAAAGCATTTGGTTGGATAGAACTCCGTAAAAGAAAAACCCTAATCTACTCTTAAACCAGCACTGCAGAATTTCAGCTCCAAATCTAGATCCCACATCTTGAACTGGTAAGATTTAAATATTTTGTATTTCCATTTGAGGTTCTCAGTTAATATGTCTCATCATACCAAGCTTGATGAAACGCTTGAGGGAGCTGATAACTTCCCAGCCTAGAAGTATAGGATCTCCCTGGTCCAGGAAGAAAATGAGTTGGACTCCTATATCAATGAGGAGGTTCCAATTCCAGAGGGAGATGAGTCTAATGCCTTACACAAGAAGAAGTTGGTTATGGCAAAGATGATTGTTGCTAATTCAATCAAGGATCACCTCATACCACAGGTGTCCTCCCTAAAGACACCTAAAGCTATGTTTAATTCCCTAACCAAATTGTTTGAAGGGAAGAACATAAACCGGAAGATGACTCTAAGAAACCAACTGAAGAATGTAAAGATCGAGAATCATGAGACCATCCAATCTTACTTTACAAGGGTCTCTCAGATAAAGGAACAACTAGAAGTAGTAGATGAAGAAGTGGAGAATGCAGAGATTGTGATGACCACCTTGAATGGTCTCCCTAGATCATGGGACTGCTTTATTCAAGGGATATATGCCAGAAAGAAGTTAGTCAAGATCAACAGACTATGGGAAGAATGCTCTCAAGAAGAAGCTCGGATAGCAGCTTGAGAAGAAAAGATGGGAAGTGAAGATAAAGCCCTCATAGTTCATTCTAAAAAAAGCAAAAGAAGTTCTCATCACTCCAGAGATAAGCATTTCTCTAAAACTAACTCTAGAAAAGACTTGTCTAGAAGCAAATGTTATACATGTGATCAAGTAGGACACTTTGCAAAAGATTGTCCTAAAAGACAAAATATAAAAAAGGGAAACACGAGAAGACATCATGCTCATGCTGCAGAGGATGATGAACCATCCAAGAAGAGAACCAGATATGAAAGTGAAGACTCTTCAAGTGATGAAAAATATGTCTTGATTTCTGCTCTCACAGGAAACATTACTCATGGAAGCAATGATTGGCTTATAGACAGTGGGGCTTCCAAACATATGACAGGATTCAAAGAATCCTTTGTAAAACTTTCAGAACATGAATCACCTCACAAGTTGAAACTTGGAGATGACTACCAATATCCAATACAAGGTAGTGGGGAATCCTCCTATAAGCTAGATTGTAGAAAGTCTATGAAGATGCAAGATGTATTGTTTGTACCAGGACTTAAGAAGAACCTTCTCTCCATATCTGTATTAGATGCAAAAGGCATGAGGGTTGCATTTATAGATGGCTAGGTTATCATGTGGCCAAAGGGAAAGACTATTGATGATGCAGTAGTGATTGGGGAACAAGAAGGAGGTCTATACAAATTGAAGGGCCATCCAGAACAAGCCTTGGTCCATGACACAGTAGATCCAAATGAACTTTGGCATAGAAGGCTTGCACATGTGCATTATAGAGCACTACCACTTGCAAGCAAAGCTATTGAAGGTCTTCCAGAAATTCAAGCAAAACATGATGGGGTCTGCAAAGGATGTGTGAAAGGAAAGAATACAAAGAAGGCATTTCCAAGTAGTGAAGGCAAAGCAAAAAGAATCTTGGAAATCATCCACTCTAATGTATGCAGTTCGATGTCATCAATCTCACTAAGCAGGTATGTATGTTATGTTTCTTTTATTGGTGACTTTTCTAGGAAGACATGGATTTACTTCATGAAGAACAAAGATGAAGTATTCAACAAGTTCAAGGAATTCAAAGCCTTGATCGAGAATCACACAGAAAAGAAGATCAAGACCTTTCGATCAGAAAATGGCAGAGAATTCACATCAAATGAATTTAAAGAGTTATGTAAAGACTTGGGGATTAAGAGGGAGTTGTCCACTCCTTATAATCCACAAAAAAATGGGATTGCAGAAAGGAAGAACATAACTATCATGGAAGCTGCTAGAGCTATGCTTCATGATCAAGATCTTCTTATGCATCTTTGGGCAGAAGCTGCCAGAACATCGGTGTATGTATAGAACCATACTCCACATAGACTACTCAAGAATAAGACTCCTGAAGAAGTCTTCTCCGGCAAGAAACCAGAAGTGAACCATCTCAGAATATTTGACTGTCTAGTGTACATACACATTCCAAAAGAGAAGAGGACTAAATTAGATCCTTCAGGAAAGAAGGGTATATTTGTGGGATACTATGAAAGCTCTAAGGCTTATAAAATATACTTCCTAGGATTCAAGAAGATCAACATCAGCAGGGATGTGGCATTTGATGAAGACTCAGCTTACACCAAATCTAGAAAGAGACCCGCTGAAGAACCTGTAGAAGCAGAAGCACCCATAATTCATGATACAACCATGAATGAAGAAGCTCAAGAAGAAGATCGAGAATTTGAAGAACCTCAAGAACCTGTAGATCCACCTCTAGAGAAGAATCCTCATAAGAGGAAACATGCTTGGGTACGAGAAGCTATCCAAGGTGTAGAAATATATGGGGCTCCATAAGTGAATCACAGAGAAAGAAAGAGGACTAGATCCTGCTCTAGGTATGTAGCATTACTATGTGATTTGATCGATAAAGAACCTTCTAATTATGAAGAAGCGACAGAACGGAAAGAATGGAAGGATGCTATGATTGAAGAGTATCAATTGATCATGAAGAATGATGTTTGGGATGTTGTCCAAGGACCAGAAGGGAATTCGGTTGTAACTTCCAAATGGATCTACAAGATCAAGCATGCTGCAGATGGTAGCATAGAAAAATATAAAGCAAGATTTGTTGGTCGTGGTTTCTCCCAGAAAGAAGGAATAGATTATGAAGAAACCTTTGCACCTATAGTTAGATACACTTCCATTAGATCAGTACTTGCTATGGTTGCAATAATGAAATGGAAGATACACCAAATGGATGTCAAGACTGCTTTCTTCAATGGTGTAGTAGAAGATGAAGTGTATGTGGAGCATCCACTTAGTTTTGAGACACATGACAGGGAGTCTCATGTATGTAGATTGAAGAAAGCCCTATACGGTTTGAAATAGGCACCCAGGACATAGTACGATAGAATTGACAACTTTCTATCCAGTTTGGGCTTTACCAAGAGTAAAGCAGATTCCAACCTTTACTACAAGGTTGAAGATGGAAACCAAGTGATGTTCCTACTATATGTAGATGATCTATTTGTAACAGGTATGGATTGGTTGATTACTGATATGAAGAGAAAGCTTGCTGCCAAGTTTGAAATGAAGGACTTGGGTATGATGCATTATTTTCTAGGTATGGAAGTGTGGCAGAGTGTAGATGGGATTTCCCTGGGACAAGGGGAATATATGGTAGAGATTCTGAAGAGATTCGGGATGATGGATTGCAAGGCCATGACCACACCTATCGCATCGAACTTGAAGCTATTGAGTGATGCTTCATCAGAAGTGGTTGATGCTACGATGCATTGTTAGATGATTGGGTCCTTGATGTACCTGACAAACACGAGACCAGATATTTTCTTTGCTGTGAACACCTTGAGCCAGTTCTTGACAGATCTGAGACATGTTCACTTGATTGCTGCAAAGCATATTCTAAAATTACCTTACGGGTACAGTTGATTATGGGATCAAGTATGATGCGAACTAGAAGATTAACCTGGAGGGTTATGTTGATTTAGATTGGGCAGGCAGTGCCACCGATAGGAAGAGCACTTCAGGATGCTATTTCAGCATGGGATCAGGTGTGATCTCTTGGTTTAGCAGGAAGCAATCCTGTGTGGCACTGAGTATAGCTGAAGCAGAGTATGTCACAGCTTGTTTAGCTAGTTATGAGGAAGTATGGCTGAGGAAGCTACTATCTGAATTATTTGATCTCCAGATGGATGCTACTTGTATACATTGTGACAACCAGACTTGTGTGAAGTTGTCGGGGAACCCGGTGTTCCATGAAAAGTCGAAGCATATCAAGATCAAGTATCACTATATCAGGGATATGGTGCAGAGGGGAGTAGTGAAGCTCCAGTATGTTGTGACGGATGAACAGATAGCTGATGTGTTGACGAAGCCATTGGCTAGAGTGAAGTTTGATTACTTCGGGGAGAAGCTTGGTGTTCTCCAGATCGAGGTCCCTTCCAAGGGGAAGTGATGAGTTTGTAAGCCATTCTGACAAGTAGGTCAGATGTAAGGGTTGATCCATTCTGTCATGGTGAGAGGATTGTTTCCTTCCAAGTCAGATATGAGTGCTGATCCATTCTGATATGACTGTAGGATTGGTTCTTACATGATTAGATATAAGGGCTATTGCCATTCTTGGAATGGAGCTTCCTGGTGAGTTATCAGGAATACTTGGTATAGGACTGAGGGCATTTCTAATACAATTGTAAGATGTAGTCTTACATGATCAGATGTGAGTGCATGGCCATTCTGATGTGATTGAGGGATGTGTTCCCACTTGATCAAATATAAGGGTCGTTGCCATTCTGTCATGGTGAGAGGATTGCTTCCTTCCATGTCAGATGTGAGTGCTAACCATTATGATGTGACTATAGTATTAGTTCCTACATGATCAGATGTAAGGGCTAACACCTTTCTGACGAGTCAAGGTTATATGTGAGTGCCGACCATTCTGATGTGACTATAGGATTAGTTCCTACATGATCAAATGTAAGGGATACCACATTTCTAACAAGTCAAGGTCAGATGTGAGTGTCAGCCATTCTGATGTGATTGTAGGATTGGTTCCTACATGATCAGATGTAAGGGCTACCGCCTTTCTGACGAGTCAAGGTTAGATGTGAGTGCCAGACATTCTGACTTAGGGTCAGATGTAAGGGCTACTACCATTATCTGAATGGAGGCACCTGGTCAGTTACCAGGAACCCTCAGTCTAGGATTGAGCGCCTTTTTTACAAGTCAAGGTTAGATGTGAGTGCTGGCCATTCTGACTTAGGGTTAGATATAAGGGATACCAAATACCTATAAGGAGGTAGGCCTACAACCAACATGAAAAAGGGCTGGCTCTGTAGAACTTCCTATGACAAGAAGATCCCTGAGATAGCACCTATGATGATGACCCATTGATGATCCAGATCGAGCTATGATTTAGATCCAGTTATGATGTCTCCGAGATGATCCAGATCGAGTGATGATCAAGATCTAGTAGTGATGATCTAGATCGAGTAATGATCTAGATCTAGTGATGATGACCCAGTAATGATCCAGATCTAGTGATGATCCAAATCCAGTGATGATGATCCAGATTGAGTGATGATCCAGATCCAGTGATGATGATCCAAATTGAGTGATGATCCAGATCCAGATAAATATGACTTAAAGATGAAGATGAATTGAATACGAAGATGACGAGAACTTGACGATGACCTAGATGATACAGAGAAGAAGACTTGTGCTGAAAATTGTGTCGAGAGAATACCTTCCTAGTTAAGAGGGAGTGTTGATGTATATGTAACGTCAGAATGTATTCACTTGTATTTCTTATGTATTGTAACCCGATGTTTATTCCAGGATGTATTTGTAATGTACTTGAGTCATTTCATGCCCCGATGTTTCTATCGGGAGTTTTTATAATGTAAACAAGTCATGTCAAGTTATTGTGGGTAACCCTCCTATTGATCAAGGGTTAAAGTCCCCGCAGTACTGGGGCACTAGGTTATTAGACTCTCCTAGAGAATTTGACACTCGTAGGCTTTAGTCATGTCGAGAATTAGTATAAATAGAGAGCTAGCCTCTCTATTTAGAACACCCTCACTCACACTTAGTTGTAGCACATAGCTGAGGAAGAAGAAGACACTGGGGCAAGGAAGAAAGAGGTTACTGCTGTCAGGAGATCATCTTACTATTTTGGGTTTTTAGTTTTGGTGCTGACTTATCTCTGAGGAAGTTGCGGGGTTTTCTCCATTTATGGTTTCCCCGAGGAAAAACACTATGTTCATTGTCTCTTGTGTTTGATTGCTGTACTTGTTATTCTCTCAATTAAAGATCCTAACATAATGCTAGCTTAAATGATAAAATCTAACACTGTGCATCTGTGGGAACTAGGGCTTCCTAGTTCAAGGTGTTCTCTCCACAGATCATCAAGTAAGAAGGGCTAGGATAACTCACCTCACTATGGTGCATCTATTGGTGGTATCAGTTTCTGAATTAGAGAAGTTTCACTATAAAACTGAAATACAACTGCAATGGAAGCTAATGGAAATAGGGTTGTATGCACAACAACATTTGAGACCAAAATCCGACTACAGAATTCAATGACATTCGACGTAAAGTACGATTGTGTCAGATTTCCAATGATGAAAAGTACTGTACATTCCAAAAAAAATTTGTCATCATGCAGGATCGTCGAATTTTCGACTTTATGCCTCATGGGTTTTTCGACAAACATGAGTGTCGGATTTGTGACATAACCCGTCTGATTTGCGACGTAATCCCGTTGGATTTGCGATGTCGTTGGAAGAGAATGTCGTCGGTGTTTCGACAACAAGTGAAGGTGTTGTTGCCGAACTTGCGACAATACCATGAGACTTTTTGAAGTTGGAAAAAGGTTGACTTGCAATTGTAACTAGGTTCATGTCGTCGGATATCTGATGACCGTCGAATTATAAATATAAACATTTTTTAACATTCCAACATGTTTTTTATAGAAGCGACGGACAGTTTGTGAAAATTATTTATTCCTCGACAAACAGTTTGTGGAAATTGTTTATTCCTCGACGAAAGGTTTGAGGAATTGTTTTATTCTTCGACGACCAGTTTTGGGAATTTTATTTTCTTCGATAGACAGTTTGTGGGAATTTTTTATTCTTTGAAAAACCACTGTTTGAGAAATTTGTGATGCGTGGAACTTTATTTTTAATATTTTCGATAGCATTCATTCACAAAGTTTGTGACAAAATGTCAAATATAAATATCTTGATCCAAACAAAGAAAATGGATAATTTCTTTTTAGACTATGGGATGCAGCGAATTGAAGGAGTGAATGGAAATGTTATTGTCCATGTAGTCAATGCAGGGGATTTAAAAGGAGAAGAATATTGATTGTAACAGCCACAAAACATTGTAGGGAACATGGACACGTTGAGGGGGGGAATGAATATTATCCATTTGTAGGTTTAACATTATAATTTTTTATATATATATATTTTTTTCTTTGGTAAATTTATGTATTATTTTAATATTTCCTATATTAACTAATAACAATTGATGTATTCATGTATTTATAAAGCAAAGACATCCTACGGCATATCATCTAGAGGAAGTGCTTTCAGAACAAGTATCGGAGGATCATGGAGCGTATATGTTTAATGGAGAACAAGTGATTGACCATATTGAAGAAGATGATCATACTGATAACGTAGTTGAATATGATGGTACAAATACATTGATCCATGATTCATTTAATGTTAGAATGGATGATGATGATGACAATGATAATGAAAATATTGATGACTTTGATGATGTTCGCGATATACCTATTCTCGATAAGGCATATGAACCCCTTTATGAAGGATCCAAAACAAATCTTTTCTCTGCTATATTGTTGATAATGAACTTGAAGGTTATGAACGGTCTTTCAAACATATCAATCACACGTATGCTAAGGGATATAAAATAATCCATCACATATATGCGATCATGATAAATTTTATATTTAATCCTCTAATAATTGTATTGTTAATTCATAATTCAAATTAATACAGATGAAGTGTGTTTCATTAATATTATTTATATATTATGTTAACTCTATTTTTATTTTATGTAGCTTGATAGCTGAATTTTTGTTACCACCATCAAATATTTTACCTCGCACATATCGAGATTTATCTTCCATCATGAAAGAGATTGGAATGCATTATGAAGCAATTCATGCATGCCATGATGACCATGTTATATATTATAATCATCATGAATTTGCAACAGAATGTCTAGAATGTCATATAAGTAGATATCAGACAGATCAAGTAACAAAAAAGCTGCTTCATAAGGTTCTTCGTTATATTCCCATCATTCCACGTTTGCAATGATTGTTCAGGTGTAAAAACATAGCACAATTTATGGATTACCATGCCAGAAATAGAAGTCAAGATGATGTTATTCTAATTCTTGTAGATGGTTTTGCATTTAGAGAGATGGATGAAAAGTGGCCTCACTTTAAAGAAGAACCCCGTAATCTTAGGATTTATTTGGTAGCAGATGGTGTTAATCCATTTTCACATATGAAATCCATTTACACAATGTGGCCTCTTTTTGTTATCAACATTAACATTTCTCCCCAGTTGTCAATAAAGAGGGAGCACATAATGTTGTCGATGATTATTCCAGGTACTTTGTGTCTACAACTATTTTATTTATAATGTAGTTACGGCATCTCATTTTTCATATTATGTTTCCTAATGTCATATATATATATATTATTTTAATCTTGTGCATGGTTTATATATCTTAATGGTTCTCATAATTATATTTATTTATATGTACTTCAAATCAATCCGGTAAGTTCTAAGTCAAAGATATGATGTATATATCGAACCTCTTATATACAAGCTACTGAAGTTATGGAATGGCATCATTATGTATGACATATCTAGACCAATACGACAAAGGAAATTTCAATTCCATGCAATGGTTGTATGGACAATACATGATGCCCTAGGGTTAACCCATTTTTGTGGTTTGTATTTTTAAGTTCCTGCACCTTAATTGCATTTAATTATATGAAGTAGTTAATGTAGTTTTTATATAATTATAATTGACATAGATATTCCATATCTCTATATTGTATCTCTTCAGATAAAGGGTAAATTTGCATGTCTAGTTTGTGGTCATAAGATCAAATCTTGCCGCTCAAAAAGCTTAAGAAAGGAGGTCTTTGATGAGTATAGGCATTTTATCTCTAAGAATCACAAGTATAGAACAATGGAAAAAATATTTTCAATGGGAAACAAGAGACTACTTTAAAACCATGGAGAATGAAACCTCACCCTTGGAATCATTAATGTTGTGGCCATAATTGATTTCTGTAATTTAGTTACTAACTAATATTCATGATGTCCTTCGTGATCATGAAGGCATTAATGGGCTTCCATGAGGAATGAAAAGTTATCCTATATAATTTAGCAGGATTCCCTACTATGAGCACCTACAAATCGCTCATCTGTTTGATACAATGCATATTGGAAAGAATGTGACTAAAACATTATGGTGACTATTAGAGCTAAGGAGAGAGAAAGATAAAATTGTGAAAGCTTGCAAATACATTCAATAAGAAAACCATGCAATGAAAGACGTCATTCAATTTCATAGCAATGGAGACCAAATTAATATAAACTCAATTCTATGGATGTTTACGGAGCAACAAAGTAATGTTATTAAAGAAGTAATGTGAAAAATTAAATTTCCCACTGGATTTTGTTCAAACTTGAAGAATATCATAACAAAAAAAGTGAGTTTGTTGGGGTCAAAACGCATGATTGGCACATCTTCGTCAAGGTAATTATTATTGTTATGTCCATATATATTTTTTTCATTTTATTGCATAAATTTATTTTCTTTTTTTGTATAATCTTAGTTTAAAATGGCGTGGTTTGTATATTGATACAGTATGTTCTACCTCTCTCTCTCTCCTAGACAACTTCGACGACAATGTTGAACAAGTTATATATAATCTTGGGAAATACATGAGGTAACTATCGATTAGTTTCTTGTGCAATAATTCATGTCATGTAATTTAATTTTTTTTTTGTTAATTATCATTATTGGTTTGCATCACTTATAGATGGTTGACATCTAAAGAAATCCATAAAGAAGATGTAAAGTATTGGAGGAGAGAAATTCCTCATCTCATGTGCAAAAGCATCTACCTTCAGTATTTTTCAATGCACAAGAACACTACCTCATACACCAAGTTGAGGACATTGAATTATGTGGACCTGTGCACTCAAGGTCCATGTGGATGGTTGAGAGGAACTTGAAATTTATGAAGGGTTTGGTGAGACAACGATAACATGATGAGGGTTCTATGATGGAAGGATATATGGTATACCAAAACATGTTGTATGTCAATGAATATCTTCCTTAGTTAGCATCAAAGCTCAATTTACACCGCATTTGTGATCCGGAGTCCAATAACTGTTTTGAAGGGGAGTACTTGAAGGGGAAAGGTAGATTAAGGAAGGTGAAAGGTAATTATTAGCTAGTGGATGTTAATTATATCGTGCATATTCTAATTGCATATACAGTTTATTGCATCACCTAAGAGTATATACTTTGTTCAGTTAATTTACATATGCCTTGAATTTTAATGTTTATTGTCATCATGTAGTTGGTTGAGAGTGGGATGCAATTCATTTATACATCGCAAACAATCTTGACTGGTTGAAGGTATGGATTGAACGATGCAAACTATCGTGTCATGGAATATCATGGGAAGGTGTGGCTTCATCGATAAAAGCATCACATCGCAATGGAGATATAAATATTATAGAAAGGGAAATCGATTTAGCATATGGTTTAAAAGATAAGCAGGAAATCATATTAATCAATCACATTTTTGTTGTTAATCAATTACATTTTTGTTGTTCTTTTCCATGTATGGCTGCATAAATATGCATTTATTCATAAATATTGAATTTTTATGTAATCATTTAGTGTATTACTTGTTGTCAGTAAAACACCACAAGCATATGGTCTGCAATGGTTGTAGATATCACATCCAAAAATTGGATGAAACAAAGAAAACATCAGATTGTGGGATTTCTGCAGTCTTTGAGGTGACCAATGTTTCATCTATAAGTGACAGACATTTAGAACTCTCAGAAAATCGCTACTATGGGTATTTGGAAGATATTCTACAGTGTGACTTTAAATCCTTCAAGGTAGTTCTTTTCATTGTCAAATGTTACAGGTTATGATTGAATCAATGTGATACCAATATAAATCTTATTTAACATGATAATGGATTTACCATGGTAAATACAAGGTTATT
>LPNX010100484.1:0-12500 GCA_001517045.1 Pseudotsuga menziesii | reverse complement strand
AATATGGAAGTTATTATCTAACAGAAGAAGGCCTATACTTAAGAATGTATGGTGGTTCAAGAGCCCCTTCTCTTCTGCCAAATATTCCACAGACTATGTAATTCACAAGGAGACTGTGAGGTAGTTGTATATTGATGGGATAGGAAGCTTGCTTTTTGAGTAGAACAAGGAATTGTACCCTGCAGTGCCCTTTTTTGTTGGAATTTACAAATTTTCCAGGGTGAATAATGCATCTGAGTTTTTCAAGGAATTGGAGTACTTTCATTTCGTTGAAATGAACTTCCACAGATTACTTTGAGGGAAAAGTCGTTGATTATTGCACAAAAGTTGAAGTGCATTTCAAATATACCAATTTTTGGGATAAGGATGAAGAGACCTTCCTAAATGCTAGGAACATGACAACTTTAAGGAGAAGGTTCAAACATACGATAGCAACCGTGGGTGGTAAAGGAACACTTGCTAAGAAGCAAAAAAGGAAAAAAGAAGAAGAAGCAAAAAAGAGGCAGGAAGAAGCTAATATACTAGTATAGGAGGCAGAGAATTGGTTGAGAATAGAAGAGGAAGAGAAGAAACAAGTTGCTCAAGAAGCAACAAAGAAGATTGAAGTAGAAAAGATAAGAAAAGAAGAAGATGAAATCCTAAAAAGCAGGCTGAAAGAGAAGGGTTCAGATTAGAAGGTGTCCAAAAAGAGAAACAACAAACATAAAAGATAGCTGAAGGATCAAGAACAGAGACACTAGAAGGACAAGACCCTATGGAGCAAGGATAGGCTCAGTCTGATAATGACCCATTAGAGCCTATTGTTCCTTCTAGTAGTATAGTAGGAGAAGGCTCAGTGTCAGCTTCTGGGGTTGAGTTAATTCCTTTCATTCCCACTGAAGGGGAAGAGGTGCCAGATTTCAACACTATCTTTTACGACAAGGAAAAAAAGAGGATTGTCAAACAAACAGAAAAGAAAGTAAACACTGGGGGTAAAACTGGTATGATGGTGACGAATAAAATAGTGGCTCATGGTACTAACAAAGATCCTCGATTAATAGCAAGGGCTGGGGTAGCTCTAACCTTATCCACTGAAGACAATGTAGACATAATCATGACAGATATACAACAGTCTCAAAAAAGGGTCACACATCTGAAAGAGACTTTGAAGAAAGAAAGGAGTGAAAGCCATAATTTGAAAAGAAAGTATGAGGATATGATCGATGAGGTCGAGATATCAAAGGAAGAATGTTAGACTTTATAGGTAGACAAAGATGCCTTGATAATATTTGCAAGAAATATAGAGAAGAATTCCTAGACCACCGTGGCAGATTTGGTGAAGCTACAATAGAAATATCAGAGTTTAGAAGTCTAGAGGGAAGAGTTTAAGTTATCAGTTGAAGAATTAAATAAGGAAAAGGGAAAATTGGAAGGCCAAGTGACAGAGCTGGAAGTGAAGAAGACTATCATAGAAGGGAATGCTAAGCTATATGAAACTCAGATAGCAGCCTTGGAGGACCAGAAAAGTTTAATAGCAGCTTCACTAAAGACAACTATCGAGTAGAAGGTCGATATTGAGCCTTTAAGGAAGCATTCCCTTATGCTTCGAAAGAGGATTCATCAAACACAGCTACAAATGGTGGGAGAAATATTTAAAGTTCAACAGATCGACATCAGATTAGAGGAAATTGTAAGTACTACTTCTTATTTTTTTGATAGAACACAGGATATCCTAGAAAATTTGCAGGGAAGGATGACATGGGTAGAAACGAACAAGGAATCTCATGCAGATATATCTATCAATGATCTGGAGACACTAAAGCTGGAATATGAGCTAATTGAGTTCGCTAGCAAAGCAGCAGAGGAAATAAAAAAGATAGCGAAGAAAACAAAAAACTCCTGTGTTGAATTCTTTAGGAGAGTGCTCCTAACTTATAATCGGTGTCAGACCTAGGCTGCAAAGAGATTAGAAGTGTTTCCAGAGCATGAAATGTTTTTGAAACAATTACACGAAAGATGCAACGAAGATGAACAGGCCATTGAGCAAGTCAAGGAGTTAAGTAAAAAGATACTAAATATTGAAATAGCACATGCAGCTGTGAGCATCCACTTGCTGGAAGACCAGATGTGCTTGATCCTTTCCAAGATAGCGGGTGTAAAAGCCTAGGCTACTTAGCACGAAATTACTATCAGATTTCTTGAACCTTCAGGTTTTGAGAATATAGCAGCAAAGGAAAATGTGTGGAGAAATTTTATGAACGAGCAGAATGGACCCTCCTAGGTGGAATGTCTAGCACTTTAATGAAGAATGTAAATATTGTATTTATCTTTTTTTTCACAAGCTAAAAGACAAAATTTTGTATGGGAAAGGTTGAGGAAGCCCAAAATACAACGAGGGCAACTCAAGAGTTTTTTGCTTTTTGTATAAATATAGGCAAGCTTGATGTATGAAGGGACCTTTTTTCAGACTATCTTCCTGGAATATTATTGTAAGAAGAACTATTTCATCTAATAATAAAGAGTTATATTTTTGCGGCTAGAGAAAGCAATGTGGAGTTTCAAATGTTTGATATGGACTTGTTGGATGTGAACTATTTCTATTTCAGCTTGTTTTCATGAACTGTGAGATCATTCTAACTTATGAACTCTTTCATGTTATGAGTGTGCTCCTATTTATTTCTGTGAAATTTCCACAATCATATTTGAGTAATGAATGCTTTAATTAACAATGAGCTACCTCTTTGTTTATCTGTCCATTGATATTCATGTATTCATAAATATTAATAGCTACTTGTAAATTTTCCTAATGCATGATATACAATACATTACTCAACATTAATTACATTATTGCTCCCTAGGGATAGGTTAGTGAGCCTTAGTTAGTTTTCTTTGTTTATGATTTAGAAGTGAGAGAGGTAAGACGAGAGGTAAGAACATGCGTATTACATTATGACACTCCTCGTTATCTTTATCGTCTGCATTTAGTTAGGCACTTGCATGTCATACATAAACATAAAACTAAAAATTACACTTAAATGGTGGGCCGGGCCGCAACCAATAAAATAAGCTTTAACCATTACTTAACCTACGGTAGCCAGACCGTAGACCGGATAGATTCCCCATACCAAACAATAATGAGCTAATTGGGAATGCTTATTGGGGAGAATCCCAATTGTTGTTACCTGCAATTTTCTAGGCCTCAACACATCATCACCATCATCATCATGGTCATCATCATCATCATCATCATCATCTTCATCATCATCACCATCATCATCACCATGATCATGATCATCATCATCGTCGTCAACATCATCATCATCTTCATCTTCATCATCGCCAACTTCATCATCATCTTTATCTTCATCATGATCATCATCGTCGACATTGTCATCATCATCATCATTATCATCTTTATCAAATTCCAACAAGTTGAATATATTATATTTTAACTTAGATTAAAAGAATCATTTTACTTTGCATGGAAGTTTATTATTTTAAATTATGTGTATTTCTACCAATTAATATTGGTGTACAAAAGATCTAATCACATGCATTCAAAAATCTTAAATTAATATCTGAAGTTCATTTTTATAATATGATTTTTAAATTATTTTTTATAATTTGAAACATAGATGATAAATTATCATTAATTTTTATAATTTAAATTATAAATTTATTTTATTTTTATTAAAATGGAACTTTATCGTTTTAATTTTTTTTTTATATTTAAAATTATGTTTATTTATACATTTTAAAATGGTTAATAAAATTTTTACCTTGCAGGTAAGAATTTTTGAGACTCTTTTACATAGACAATTACATAAAGAAATATGTTATAATATATCAAAGGAATAATGCTTGTTGTTTTTTAATTAAAAAAAAACATTTAAATAACTTGAAACTTTGCACAAGTTCTTTATTTTCATTGTAACCCTAATAAAATCCTCCTCCAAGAGATCATAAAAACATAAATACAATTACATAATCTACATATGTAGTCCTAGACTAATATTTTTTAAAGGATACAAGAACAATCTATAGTTCATCCTGAGACTTAATCTATAAGGATATGGTTATCCTCTTCTCAAACAAAACTAATTCGCTACCTCTATTATACCTCTATTATTCTTCTTTTTTATCAAGATATGAATAGGAGTATGATTCAAACCGCCTCTAGATTCAATCAAAGATCTAATTCACTATAACTATACCATAATAACCTCATTAAAAAATATATCTTACGTTTAAACTAAGTGGTTGATTTGTCCAATCTACCATTTGAACCCCAATAACTCTGTATACAAAGTGAAATTTAAATCACTTATAATAATAACCCTTCCTTCCTTTACACATGGCATATAAAACCACGAATTCCAATCAACATGGATTTCCTCATGAGACCCATAAAAATTAACACATATAAGGTATGGCCCAAGTCTTTGAGATAGACCTTGATCTATATACCTAATTCAATAATAGATAATGATAGAAAATAAAATGAATTGGTAGAATTTGTCAATAGATCACTAACATTACCAATTGCATATAAATATGTATAATCCTAATCTTTTAACAACCTTCCTAACTCCTTAACAACCTTGTTCCCCTAATCCATGGTTTCTTTACACTAAAAGAAAATTAGGACCGTGAATCTCCACCATCCTAGCAAGGGAAATTATTTTTGAGGGACTTATAAGACCTTGAATGTTAATATATAGAGAAAACATTTGGAATCCATGTGGGTATTTTGTCTTCAAGGTTAGTGGAATCAATCATGTAAACACATTAGAGGAATTTTGAGGTCTATAATGGGCCTCCTAAGGAAAATAATAAAATATTAGTTAAAATGATAAAATAATATTTACTAATTTTGGAGGAAAAAAGAAAAAACTACTTTTTGTGTTCGTATTTTCGACATATCTCCCTATGTTTTTACTCAAATTTTGATCAGGAGAGCTCGTTGGATGTGGAATTTGATTCCGCATAGAATGAGTACCCACTTTGCATACTTTTCATGGACCCCGCTACCCCAAAAACAAGAAATACCTGAACAAACGTGATGATGACATTTTGTTCAAGTATTTATTGTTTTTGGGGTAGCGAGGTCCATGAAAAGAATGCAGAGTGGGTACTCATTGGATGCAGAATCAAATTTTGCATCCAACGAGCTCTCTCGATAGAAATTTGAGTAAAAACACAGGGAGATATGTCTAAAATACAAACAAAAAAAGTAGTTTTTTTATGACAAATATGTCAATTCAACCATTATGGTTGACTGATTTTATTGGAATTCTATTGGTTCTTGAATTCCAACTCACAAGAACTTATTTTTGGCGTGTTTTCTTATAAGGCCCATTTTAGACCCAAATTTCCTCTAATGACCATTTATAAGTGTGAAGCGAGAAGGATAAACTCCGACATAGTTGAAGCGAAGTGTGAATTAGAGGAGAAGGAACTCTGGTTCAGAGAATATCCCTGTGCCATTCGAGACCACATGGAAGAAGAGGAGGAGACCCACAAATTACTGAAGGAGAGAGGCCTTGTGCTTGTTCTCCTAGGGGAGACCTAGTTCTATGCCCAGTTCTGCCCCAAGAGGAAATCAATACCACCATAAAGGAGACTGAGATGTCTTCTGTAAGTTAAAATGTCAACCAAAAAAATTAATCTTTGAAAATTGATTCTCTGCAGAGCACATAAAAATGAAAATTGCATAAATTCCTAGAAATGCATTGCATAGATCACTAGGGTTGTTTGAAAAATGCATTAATTCCTTCACTGTATAGTGAATTTTAATTTTTTTTATGTGATTGGGGGTTTGGAAATTCTTTGGGCATACTAGGGTTTCAAATTTCAATGTTGCACAGTAGAATGCACCTAACTTCTCTCAATTAAAAAAATTATGGAAAACATAGTATGGGACTAAGTTTATTGCATTCCTAATAGTCAAGAGATATGGAAATGTGAGGGTATGTCTCCAAATTATATCAGCAACACTAGCATACAGAGGATGGATGAACATCCCCACTTCCATCTTCATTATTACCTAAATAAAAATGGACCCAAAGCTCTGTATTTGTTGTCTCTTCTATTTTTGTTTTAATATACATTGAAATGTATCCCAAGAATATCCTTGAACTAGATACTTTCAAATTATCAAGACTCTTTTTGTTTTAGGTTACAGTCATGATTGCATGGTGATAAATTCATACATACATAGGTTATACATTAATGGGTTAATTATACTTGAATAAATGTGCTAAGTATGTGATAATTATTGTAATCTAATATAAATGTGTAGAACATTCTGGCTAAGTCAAATGAACTTTAGCTTCTTGTAATCCTAGGGTAGCTTGCTTCTTCCATAAATAGTATGGAATATTCTGAAGGATCAAAACAATAAGATATTTTCCAAAATACAACTTTCAAGTCTAAACTCTCGTATATAAGAGAGTACCTTAATTGGTAAGCCCTAACATAAGCTTGTTTATTAAGAATCTTGGATGGCATTATTAATTCAGACAATGATGTATGAATGTTGCTTACTTTTTCACTCACCAAAAAATTCACTTATTTGTGATAAACAAACTTTTTTTAATCATGATTCATCTTCATCCTTGAGAGCTAAGTTACCAAGATATGGATATGGATTCAGGTTCGGATCTGGATCCGTATTCGCTAGATTTTTAAAAACCCAAGATCCGGATACAGTGAGGAAATGAAAAGTACAAAAAATGTAAAAATATTTTTATAATAAATAAAAAAATAGAGGGAAGAAACTAAACTATTCAAGAAAGTCAAACAAAACACTAGAACTATAAATTATTGTAAAATAAAAGAGATCATATAATACCATTTGATGATTTGTAACTCATGAAATTATTTTCCATGTGTTGTATACCTAAAATTATGTGGCTCTTATTGTTTTATATATGGAAACTTTATATTTAACACTTTTTTGGCTCATGTATTCATTACCAAGTGAAGTGCCATTCAACTTTTACAGTGTCACTCTCAGTTTTTGTTAAATATTAAGCATTATGTTGTAGATGTTTTCTTAAGTGAATTGTATTACGGATCCCACAACAAGGATTTGACTTTTTGACAGTTTCTATGTTTTCTTTATTGTGATTGATTTAAAATTAGTAGACTTTAAAAGTTTGCATATTTAAAGAGACCAACATCAAAGAATGTTGATTTCAGGATATGCATTCAATTGTGAAGTAACTATGATTGTTGTCTTCCTGAGCCATAATAGCCTATAAGACAGGTCATGATTATTGTGATAGGTTTTATTATTATCCCTACATTCGTTTTCTTCCAAGAAAAATGAATCGTAATTTTATTAAACAGAACAAAACTACCCTTAATATGCTTTAGGAGCATTACAAGTAGCTATAAAGTATAAACATAGATTATATTCCTAAGTAGAAGTTTGTATCTTATCCAAACCATCAAAATTAAATAGGAACCAAAAAAACATTCATCTCACTATATCTCAATATGAGTCCCTATAGCCCACATATTTAACTACCCATATATTGAGGGATCAAAACCCTCTTTTTCCTGGAAAACATGCTAGTATACATGTAAAAAATAACGAGAGATATGAGCTTTCAACTTGTACATAACAAAGCTTACAGCAGTCTCTAATGTGTTAAAATATCATGGAAGGGTGGATGGCAGTATTCCTTGACCTATCCCTCGTTATCCTCAAGTAGAAGCTACTGATCTTCAACCATATTAATACCTTCTTTTGATAAAGCATCTGCATCATTGTTCATTTCTCTATAAATTTCACTGAAAGACAAGGAAATGAATAGGTTACAAAGCCCTCGTACCTCCAATAAAGGATGGAAGAGAAAATCTATGTAATTCTGTTAAGCTCTCATCTATTTCATCATTGTTAAAGAGTCACCAAAAACTTGAAGCTTTAAGAGTACCCCTTTTCACCTGCCAACTACAAGAGCAGTTGAGAGCCATTAATTCTGAAAAGTTGTTTGTGCCATACCCAAGCCTAGTTATAAATCTTATGCAATGGCCTTCATTTACATAAAGAACACCTCTTGCTCCACAAATCCAAGGATATTTATGTTCAACTCCATAATATTAGGCCCAAGAGCCATCTTTACCAATCTCTTCACTCAAAACCTGCCTAACAGGTTTTGTTTATTTTTCCTGTGGGAAGTTCTTTAAGATACTTATGCCTTGTGTTGCACATTGCAAAGGGAGTGTATTCATCTTAAAGAAGTCTTGTGTTTTTGGGCAGCCAGGATATGATTGTTAGGATATTTAAACACTTAATTCTCCAATTCTATTCTTTCTTTGTAAAAAATCTCAAGTAAGAGCTTTATTAATCGAAAAAAACCACATGAATGTTTTATTCTTGGAAGGGAAAGAAAATTTCCAAAAATCCTCCCACCACCAAAATGTGTCTCTCTGGTCAACTCTACACAAAAGATGATCAAAACCAGGATGAAGATGAGGTGCAATATGAACCCATGATATCAATCCCCTAACAAGAAGTTCAAAATATGGTTTCAAGAAGTATGGTAAGGAATCCTCTTCCCCTTCTTCAAGAGGAGGAACAAGAAGATCTACCAGCTCCCAAGATGCAAAAGGTAATGGGTAGAGGTGACAGTTCTAAGGCTTCCATTTCTAAAACTAATCAAGGAGGTGGTATTGTGGGATATGGAGACTAATATGGCAGGGAATACCCAAACACAATATTAAAAAGGAAAAGGTTGGGGCATGGATAAGACAACCCTAGCCCTGAGTAGCATAGAGGTAGCAGTTCTAGGGAACTACTAACAACTTAGCAAGGATGACACTGACCATTCTACAAGAAATGTGTATCCTAATTCAAATAGTTTAGATAATCCCATCGGTATTGATTATGCTATAAAACTACAACTAAGGTGATCCAACTAGAAAATCCACTATCAAACTCGAGGAAATTGTCCTATAGTGCAGGCTGCAACATTAATGCTTTATTCATTGAAGTACAGAAGAGGAATAAGCTAGTGCTAATTACTGGATGCGATGAATTCTGGATGAAAGAAGAGATTTCAAAGTCAACAAAATGATTTGGCTATCACAGGAACACCTCAGTGTCCGAAATTTGAAACATGACATATGGATTTTGAGTACAATAAAAAACTGAAGTCTATCAGGGTGGTGGCCCTAACAAACCGTAACTCAAAAACTTAGATCCAAGGTAAGAACAAAAGAGTTATGGTTTGAGCACAACCATTTCCATGAAGAGCATTCAACTTAATGGGATTTCATTTGAGTTAGTGAAAGAAAAATGTAGGACCAGATACATGAGAATATTAGAGGACATTATAAAGTTGAATAATTATAAGTTAATATCATGGCACACGACATTTTTATGGCTTGCCCCATTTTAGGTGAATCCACTTAAATTATTTCATCTGCACAGAAAAATCAAATTTGAAATAGGTACAATTGTGATGTAGAGTATGTATCTTCCACCGGTCCCAAATATAGGGAGTCTCCACATGTCCCAAAATGTAGAATTCTTGCATGCTATTGAAGGTATATGTTCCATGAGAATTTTAGTGAACAATTGTATAAGTGTAGGTAGTGAAGGAAGAATGTAGAGACTGCTCGGAAGAGATTTGCAGATGCTCTCAGAAACTCAGAGGAGTTTTGGATGCCAAAGGGCATTGAGGATTTGTGGAGCGTCAAAACTTGGTTCATGCAGCTTCGTGTGAGTCATTTATATGATCTTTTAACAACACCTGTGTGTGTTTAGTGGAGCAAAGAGGAACTATTTGTTTAGGCCCTTTAAGTATTTGTAATCACAGTTTTTTACTGTGTATCTGAATCATATTAAGAGTTGTCGAGTGTATTTTCTAAGAGTAGTTTTCTGTGAGAATATTTTTTTGTTAAATTAATTATATTCCTTTGTTTACTTTTGGCATGTACCCCATTGTCTGTATCATTTTGGTATTAGAGAAAATAGATCCCTAGAGGATTCAAAGAGGAAAATAATTTGATGAGTTGTAACCATGATTGGTACCGATAATTCTAAATACCATTTTGGCATGAACTTGAAGCAGGGAAAAACAATGTTTAAGTGACCCACAATCCACATGTCCCTATCAGCAGGGAATATAGTGGTTTTGTTGAAGTCTATGGAATAAAGTTGTTTTTGTTTAGGAATTTTTAATATTTTTTAATATTTTTAGGGCCTGTTTATGGTAACTATGGTTTTGGGTTGTATACATGTCAATCCAAACACTAGAAGAAGCTTCAAGGACAGTTGATTGTTGTAATTGATACCCATAGGATGTTCTTTAAAAAAAAGAAACTATATATGCCATGTGCATGGGCTTCAGTAAGGGTTCGACATATATGCATGGAATCAATGGAAAGATCATTCTTTGTAGTATTTTTGGCTTTCTCCAATCACCTTCAACTGTGTATTTTTTAAATATCATGTTGAGATATGGTTTCCATGTATTGATCATATGGACCTAGGAAGGATTAATCACAACATGAGCACAAAACTATGTTCAGTTCTTTAACATTTGGTGTTGTTGTTTATGCCCAAATCCAATCATTATGAAACCCTATGATCTCTTTCTTCATCAATAGCACTACTTGAGTAAGACCATTACTGAAATTCTAGCTTGGGTAGGATTTCTATGTTGTAATTGTACCTTAGTTATGAAGGGTTCCCTAGGAAATGAGAGTTTTGACAAAATATTGGTCAAGCTACTATGCAACATTGCTATGGGGCAAGTCTTACTCTGGGTGAGTACGAATGGGAGGTTCTACAAGAATGCACACCATTTTTTTAACATTGGGACTCATTAGTACTTTCTAAGACCAAATTAGGTCATGGGGAACTACGTTTGCATTGTATTTATATTATGAGATTATTAACATGAAATATTTCCCCAGTTTTACCTCGTATCCCAGATTGAGGGTGGTAACCATAGTGGATACTTGTCACTAGGAAAATTCTTTGTGAAATTGCTTCATGCCTTCCTCCACTCCATGTAATGTGTTTTTTTTCCAACTAGTAATACTATCTTTACTTGAAGTAAACATGTTCATATGCTTTCAACTATATCTATTGTCTTTCTATAGAACTAGATGGTTGATGTTCCATTGATTAGAACAAGTTACTATAGGGAAAAACCATCTCCCATTATGCTAGTGGTGCTAAAGATAGTTTGGAAAAAACACATAGATATGGGTGTATGATTTATCCTTAGCAAATGAAAAGCAAGGACATTTGTAACGATTTGTGAACTTGGAGTTGATGTTTTTTTAGAAGTTCATGCTCTATTTCATTTATGAAAATTCAATTTTGCTATTATGATATCATATCTGTTATTACATTGCACATATATATTTAGTCATAATATAGCAGATGTGAGGTTACCAATCATACAACTAGTGAGTGCAATCTGCTATAATGTAGAGTTATCCAACCATGTATCATATGCCAAACCATCATGTTGACCTATCTGTGTGATGCCAAATTGCAAGTAAAATCCGTTTTGTCAAACAATGATCATTCAAAGTCTAATATATCTCGTTAAAGTCATTAAGTCTAATATACCTATTAAGAAATGTGCTCTTTGTATACCCAAACCACAATTTATATCTAACCTTTTAAATCTGATTTTTACCCTTTTGCAACAGGTTTGAGGATTGTGGAGGAAGTGACAGTATACACCCTTTTGCATACTATAGAAACAATTAGAGGTGGCCACAAAGAAGGAGTGAGACTAGGTCACTGTTTAGAATACAATTTAAGGTTGTTAGGTGGTTGGCCAAGTAATGACAGTCTACAATTTATTGCAGACCTCAGGAGCAGTGGAAAAAGTATTGCTACAGAATTGTTGTGGATAGGAAAAGGGAAGGTCGAGACCTTAGATGAGAGGCCAAGTGTAGGAAGAGAATCCTTATGGATGTTTTGGAGGTTAGGGTAGTGAAAAAAGCTATGTTTTTAGGTTGTTTTAGGGCCTTTTTTTAGGGAAGAAATTAGGTTTTATGAATTTTTTAATATTTTTAGGGCTTGTTTATGGTAACTATGGTTTTGGGTCGTATACATGTCAATCCAAACACTAGAAGAAGCTTCAGGGGAAGTTGAATGTTGTAATTGATACCCATGGGATGTTCTTTTAAAAAACGAAACTATATATGCCATGTGCATGGGATTGAGTAAGGGTTCTACATCCACTGAACAATGATAGATTCCAAAAACGACTTGCATTCAATAGGATGGTTTTTAGATGAGGGTTCATCACTACTTGTATGATTATAGTTCTGAGGAAACATGCATCCATATGTGATATGCCATCCATAGATATGAAGGATGTTGATGTATATGTAACTTCGGAATGTATTCTTCTATATATTTCATATATTGTAACCCAATGTTTATTCCGGGATGTTTTTATTATGTATTTGAGTCATGTGGTCATGCCCCGATGTTCCGATCGGGAGGATTAATAATGTAAACAAGTCATATCAAGTCA